>JBAHVQ010161291.1:0-19009 GCA_036872915.1 Nanipora kamurai | reverse complement strand
TTTTCCGTACGTGTTGACTTTTTCTTGTATCTCATTGGCTTTCGGGAACCAAAGAATTCCCAAGTGCCAATGAGAAGTGAGAAAAAAGCAATAGGCGCGAAAAATTCCGCTGGTAAAAATCAAGCTTAATGCTGAACATCTAAAATTTATATTGACATTGACAAAGGAATGAATTGACTAAACAATACAAGACTGCAGCGTGCATATGTCAAGCTGTTAAACTTTATTCTGGCGACCATCTGAAAACATGTAAAATATAGGGCGATACAGTGACTAACGAAACTATCTAACTCTTATTTATCCATAATATAATTCAGAAGATTAGCTTAAATATTTTTAAATATTCACAAAAAAAAGCGCTTTGAAGTGTTTCTGAAAGGATACAATTTCAAAGGGGTTTAGTGCAGGAGTCTTAATAATGTTCAAAGTAACTTGTGGGATTTGTCCTTTTTCGCAACAACGCTCAATAGATGGACTCGTAATTCCAAAACGAAGTAATTAAGCGACCACATGCTTAAAATGATGAAAATGTATAGAATTTTCAACGCATTCAATGAACTTACCACGTAGAGAAGCATCACGGCCATCACGACCTATCAATTCAAAAAAACAAAAATGCTAAGACAGATAACTTCTATCCTGACTTACGATTGGTTACTACTTTGGGATACCTGGTAAAGCACGGTTGACTAAGAAATTTGATGTACAACTATATAGTGGGGATATTAAAAGTGTACCCTTGTAGAGCTGATCTGTAGCTGGTTTTATTATAATTTATTATACGTCTTTGATTTTGTTTAACTAAACAAGAGATTAAACCATCAGTACCATCTCTTCCGGGCAATCCTGGAAGTCCACGACATAGATATTTTCCTCCTGGCTTGGACAAGGGGCTAATGTTGGAAAGAAGACGAGAAGAAGTACAATTAAATATACGAAACAAAGACTGGCATGACACTAGAGTGACTTGGCACAAAAAGGCACCTCAAGAAATTATTTTGTGAAGAAAACTTAGCATTTATACTTTGGCTCAACGTTTTGGACTGTAGTTTTTTCTTTAAACAGCAATATTCACGTAACAGATTTCAGTATAGTATTTAAGAACTTACCCTGAGGTTCTCGTACACAGCAAGCTAAAATTAGGTTACCTACCTTGGCGTCGAACCATCAGCTTTATTTTCGCTAAATACAGAGAAAAGAATTACGAACGCCAAGAAGTGTGTAAACCACTTGCTAAATTCCATCATCAACTTCACTGTCAGAAAACAATTCTAAATATAAGTTGACTTATCGACGAGTGAAAATATGAATGTTACTTTCCCAGGAAGGACTTCTATTTATAATCAGCCATATACAATGTATAATAGCGAGCCTCTTGGCCAATCGTTGTCGTGTTTTTATCTCTAGGAAAGCATGTAAAAACAAACGTCTAACATGTTAAAACGTGAATTTTAACTTTCAGAACATTCGCCGTAAGGAATTTAATTAAGTGGATATTCACTTCTTTCAAATGAAAGAAAACAAATTCCGAAAAGTAGGTTCATGAAACATGGAGTTCCTGTTTGTTGGTTCAGGATATACAGTTAATTTATAAGGTTTGTCTCGTCTTTAACCGGGAGAGTTCTGTTGGAAGGGACTCGCTGTTGCAGTCACGAAGCCTGGAGATGGAGGAGTTACTTCTAAAACGTCGCGTCATGAACATTCTTCTAGTTCACCATCTGAGAAACCTCTCCGGTACCTAATTTGTAGAGTCCTGTTGAAAGCTCAAGATTCGAGGCAGCAATCGACGGACAAAAACGATGATTTTGCTTACTAAAATTTGACTCATGTATTTTCAACATGGTCTGCTATTCGGGATTTGTTTGTGTTGTCCCTAGTTGTCGGCTGGTCATTGTTTAATTCTTTGAAAGTTTCCATGGTCACTTTGGTCAATGTTTTTCTCCTTAATTGCCGCACAGTAATGGCTACCACCCGCTAACCTAATTAGTGAGAGAATTTAAGAAATGTTTTTTTGTAATCTTATTATACAATTTTTTTAGGAAAACCTTCGTATTTTCTAGCGACTAATTTGTTATGTTCAGTTCATTTTTACTAACATTGGATCAGCATTAATTTAGATTTTGAGTTAGAAAATAACAGTAACATTTTCAGCTCTCAATAATACACCCACTTATTCATTTATAGCTCCTTCTTTGTTTTAAACCAACCAACCTTTCGTGCAAAAAAATCTAAATAACATTTTCTTAATTTACCAACCAATACAGCGATGCTTCATGTTTTGGGAGTGAGTAACTTTACTAGACCTCAAAGAACACACAAATAAGCTTATAAAGTTTCTACTGACATGTTTGTGGAAGTTGATCGTCCAGGTTAGTGTAGTCTTGAGAAAGACTGTTGGTGGAAGTGACTGACGTTTCGACAGCCTTAGCGGCGGTCATCTTCAGAGTCACTTCCACCAACAGTCTTTCGCAAGACTACACTAACTTGGACGATCAACTTCCACAAACATGTTATGATTCTCCCAGGTTCAAACCATTTACTTTAAAGTTTGTACTGTCGTGAATTAAGCGATACTTGCTGTATAAAGTTTTAAACCGTAGCGATTTTGAATATATTACTATAATTAGAACTTCGACAGTCTTCTATTTGGGGATTTCAACAGAATTGTTAATGTTTAAGTTATAGCATCTTGCTAAAACGGAATTAACCACGAAAGTTAATCATTATTACAGATAAAACACACTGAACAAAAGCTGAATAAAAGTTGCAATTAAATACATTTTTTACCATTGAGAGCATTGTTTCAACCCTATTGTGACTATGTTTGCTCCAGAGTACGAATAAAAGACAACAAGGAATACCGACTACCGACAGAACAGATGTTTCGAAAGCGGAATGAACTTGACAGCTGCATGGTGATCTGTTTGCTGACGCACTGTGATTCATGCTGTTCGTCTTGATGTTTATCTTGTAACTGATTCATGGACAGAAATGAAGGACGCCATTAGACCTTTGCAAAGACCGTAAATTTCTATAAAAGACTTTTTAAAGCCTTTTTGACTCCATGATACTTACCAAAAGGGCAAAATTAAGGATTACCACAGTGGAGAGCGGGGCTGGGGGAAGAACAGCTAAGCCGCACAAAAATTTTTTTAGGCGCATTATATTTCTGATTTCTTACTGATTTCTGATACTGATCTCTTATGAAAACAAGTCCCTAAATAGATCTCGGCAACTGGAGATGGTTTGCAAATCATCGTAACTTGAACAGTAATTTCATACCAAAAATGATATAGCCGTAGAAAGCTGTGTGCGTAGGCAGCGACAGCGTTGAATGACACGGTGTAGAAAACTAAAAAAGTTGGAAAACTGCCGAAACTTAGGAGTACGTGAAAAACAGCTGACGGTTCGAGCGAAGGTCCTTCGAAGGTTCTTCCACTTTACACTCCGACGGAGGACCTTCGCTCGAAACGTCAGCTGTCTTACTCCTAATTCTTGGTAGTTTCCAGACCCTATTGGTTTTCTACACGTTCTTTATACTTGCTAGTTGTACATTCAAGATCAGTTAGTACATTGCTATAAATTTAACACATAAACCCAGTAATTGCAAAGCTGATCTTGTCGCTCTATATTCAGTTTGACTAAATGAGCTAAATATTCGTCATCACAACATTTCAATGGTTAGACGTCAGCCTCGTATCCAGGTTCTTTACTCGGTTATGACCAGCTTCCTGGAGTTCAGCGATCGAGCGAGAACCGACCTGGGGACGAGATTGGTTGTTGGTTCATTACGAACCTGCTACATGAATAAAGTTTAACTCAACTAAATAAGAACTAAAAGTTGAGCTATCAAATCTGAAGAACAAGCAGATCGTCGTGTTAATCTCGCTCAGGTTCTTTGACAACAGGACTACAGAAATTCACTTCAAAAATACTTTTAGTTCAATGAGTTCAAGTAAGATATGTGTGAATGTTTAAACACCAATGTATGTATGCAATCTCATTTCGCCACGCCTGAAAATGGAAAAAGTTGCTTCCGAAACGTCGCGCCAACAAAACTTACCTGGTTCAAGACTAGAAAAACCTCGAACTATTAACAACACTGAGCCGACAATATATCAGTTCTGTTTTTCGTAAAACCAATGTATGTGTATGGTTTTTCGCCTCTCTCGAGTATTATCCCCATCTTTATCTAACTTCAATCATATTACATTACAAAACTATGCGTTGTATTTTATTTGTCAGTCAAAACTTCCGTTTGTTAATTTGACAGTTACTATAGTTACAGCCTAACAGTTGCCAAACTCGTACCCGTTCTCCCACCAGTGACTTCACACCCACAGCAACACTGACTAGACCATTACGATGGAGAATGTTTCCGATTGATATGTTACATCAAACACCCGTAATAATTCATCTTCCAACATCTCAAAAAGAACTAGGTGAGCTGGCATACTTATCAAGTTCATTCATCAATGATTGTATTCAAGATGACACCTTTATCACAAACTGTTTCACTTCCAGTTTTAATCAATTCTTTTGATTATCATTATCAAACTCATTAATAATTAATGAGGAAAATTCAAAAGAAATGAATGTTTAATCAACATCATTTAAACAACTTTTTCCTCAATTTAGTAAGCTAAAATCACTCCAACTTGAAAAATAGTTGAAAAACATGGCTGTTTAGATAAGTCCGTTTGATAAGTAAGATAAAGATAAACCATTTTCATCCGAGATGTATCATCGTATGCTCATGTTTTATCTATTACTTAAACCTTTCTTGCATAGTGTTGTTATACAGCAACAATTTACAACAATAGAACAATTGGAAGAACAAAGCATAAAGCAATAAGAAAACAAAGAATAAAAGGAAAAAAAATAATGCAGGAAAGGTTTAAATTACTTTTTTTTAATTAACTACTACAGAAACCCCGAAAAGACTGGGCTCTAACTAAGGGTACAACGTAGCATCGGTTGAGAATCTATTGTCACGTTTACACATTACGATTAATCGGGCCAATTTCTGATTTAGGTGCATAGTAATTACCAAAAAGCAGATTAATTTGAGCCTAAGGAGTTTTTTGTTGACATGCACCGAAGCCAGAAATCGGCCTTATTAACCCTCTGCTGCACAGTGTTCTTGTACAGCAACAAGTTATAAAAATAGAACAATTGGAAGAACAAAGCATAAAATAAAGAGAACAAAGAACAAAAGGAAAAAATCATGCAGGAAAGGGTTAATTGCAGTGTGTAAACCCAGCTTAACCTGCACGAATTCTGATTGGGAGGTGAACGTTTACAGCAGCCAATCATAGTTCCAAAAAATGATATAAAAGTAGAGTGCTGCTTCGGCAGTATTGAATCGCTTGTTGATAATTAAAAGGTTTGGGAAATTGCTGGAACTCAAGAATGGTGAGAAGTTTCACTCCGACGAAGGGCCTTCGCCCGAAACATCAGTTTAACCATTCTTAAGTTCCGACAGTTCCCAAACTTTTTGATTATCTACAATCAATCGTTCCTGCTGGTAGTTACCCAGAGCCAAGTCCTTCCGCGGTTTCTGGAGCGGTCAAAAAAGCTGCACGAAACTAAACTAATAAGTTAACCCTAACGTTAAACTCGTTGGAAATAGATCGATGGAGATTTTAGTATTTTACACTAACTAACGCCAGACGATTTTACTCGTCAATGGGGAAGTCTACCGTCAAGAAAGGGTTAAACTGAATTCTACGACAGAAATTGTGTCATAAGTTAACGAGAAAAACATTGTCTCGTTTGGCTGCCACTTAGCAGCTGAAAGCTCGCTGTATAAACGTACTTCTGGTCAGAGACGTCCATTTCATAAAATTATATTATATAATCCTGATCGCGCATAATCTGTTTTTTCAAGAAAACCAATCATTTTGTTGGACCAGTGAATTTTGTAACCTCATTTGAATACTAATTATTCGCCTATCACATAATTCTGAGTTAAACATTAAAACACGCATCCATAATTCATGAAGAAAAGTGACAAGGAATGTCTGTTTAATAATAGTAATTGTAAGTGGGACACAAAATCGTACAGCTAGAATGGCACTTAGTATCTCCAAAATAATTGGTAAACATAGGAACTGATAATATTCACGTCCAAGCTGTCTCTAGAATTTTTGCGGTATCAGATCTGGGTTATTTACTTGGTACAAACTACGCAAGTTAATTCATAGCCCGGTACATAAGGGCCACAAGGAAGAGATCCACATTGACCTTCAACGAAGTAAAGCAATGCACCGTCCCTACCGGCACTAGTACCCATGGTTGCGGTTGGCGCACCATCAACACAAATGAACTGTGTTCGTCCTTTGTGGCCATGATGTCCTGCCATAAGGTATCCTTTATACTCCAAGGTCCAGCCAGCAGGGCACACGTTACGGGCTGGGATCATCACGTGACTACCACGTGACTCAGCATGACAAACAGCACAAGGAGCGTCATGGTTGTGGAGGTTGGGGAAGATATTACTTTGGCCACTAACTTCGTATTCAGTGCCATAGATGTAGGATGATTGGAAACCGTTGGTGGTTTTCTCGTAAATTGGGTTTTTCGGCAAACAAAGATAGTTGGATCCCCCGCCGTGATGGCTGTAATATGATCCCGCCATTACACCTAAGAGAACGAGATACCGCGTGCGTGTTCAATACTTTCCACTATGAATCATAGTAAACTAAAAATCGGTAGCAAATATCGCTTAGCCACACCAAAGTAGGAAATTTAAAATCTGTTTTCAGGTTTCTAGATTAGTTGATCGTGTAATTTATATAAAATACTAGTTATGCATTAATAAGGTAGCTTTTTATTTTTGGAACAAATATAGAAAACTGCAATCCACATTCATCAACTAATAAACTACGTTCCTCTTACCAGAATACAGTAGGATGGATCTGGAACTCGTTGGACAGATCTTTCTTCCCCATCGCGTGTAAACTACCCCACCAGTAGAACCACTCGATTGTCCCTTTGGTCCTGGTGGTCCTTGTGGTCCCTGTATTCCCTGCTGACCAGGAAGCCCTGTCAAGTCCAGGAAAATTTTGCAAACTTCAAGCCTTTTGATGTATTTTTTTCTCTTTCTTAGTGTATTTCTTTAGGAAAAGTAAAGTGTTTTTATTGTGTTTGGTCAGGCTACATGGTTTCACAGCAACTGGCACCGATCAATTGACCTCATACTGAGCGGACTAATTAAACCATACCAAACTGAAATATATACAGTATAAGTTTCTAGCCATTAAGTCTATTTTGTCCAACCCCACAAATACCTGTCACTAGAGTATGAGGGAAACTTTTGTTACTTTGACCCACTTCCTGTTCGCACTTCTCATTCAAACCAAGTTCTTTGAAAGTGCATCAGAAGTTGAGTCAGAGAAATGTTTTTTTTTGCGCACGTAATATGAGGCACGTTTTTGACTCATATTTTCAGTTTCCTCTGACATTAATGAGTTAGACTTAAAAATTTTTGTTGGAAAATCTACTTTTTCGGTTTCTAGAAAGCACTGGACTCAGCACGATCAAAACCTGCTCGAATTTAGCTTTTTAAGTGCAATTTTGAATTTTTCTTAAGTTTTTTTAGCGAAATTTCAAATACTAATAAAACTGGTGAAATCAGTTCAGCAGTAGAGTAAAGTAATGTGAACTACCTAACTCTTATTTATAGATAACACAACTTATCCAAAACTTTAATTTAAAGTTTTTGAATATTCTCCAAGCAATACGTTGAGAGGGTTTTTGAAAAAATACGATTTTAAAGAAGTTAACCGTTCTGGAGACTAAATTTAATGTTGTCCACACTGTCTCCTGGAAACAAAGTTAGTTCATGATTAACCTCTATACTGTATACACTGCTTGCACCCTAATGCCCTCCATTTGCATAAGATGGTAGTAAAATCAATTCCTTGAAAAATAACATGGGCGATTATTGAAGAATTATTAATACTGATTCAGCGGTTGTTTCCTTTATATGAACCCAGCCGACAGTCAGGCTGTTGATTTCTCTGGAAACGACTTGAATCAATGTTCGAAAGCTGAGTATAATTTAATAAGGCATTTGTGATGTTTCTAGAATCTTATATTTACTTTATGGTAAAGACTTTCAGAATTTTAAGCAAATTCAGTGACTTACCTCGCATTAGCCCATCACGGCCATCTCGTCCTACGTAAGATGAGAAAATATGCTTAATTTATAGTTTCCATATCTGCATGATGGCTTCCTATTGATTACTATGAGGTTTTAGATGGTTGAGCACCAATGACTGGTCGGTTTCATTGAGAGATTATGATCATGAGATTATAAAGGTGATACTGCCTTCTTTAGGAACAATTTCGCGGCAAGAATACAAAGAAAGAAAGGCAACTATTATCTTGGGATCAATAATTTATTCATTAATTTAATATTTATTTATTATAAATAAATATTAAGTAATATTTCATTAATAATTCACGAAGAAAACACAGCAGAAATGATTACCTAATTAATATGCTGGTGAAAATCAGACACAGCATCATTCAGATTTACCTAAATTTTATCTTCGATTTTCTCTATTAAAATAGCACATATCGCCAAAATAGTTGGTAAACGTGGTTGCATAGATGCATCCGTATTTTAAAAAAGATGCAACATCCCGCTTCTGATAGTGTATGTAATTGTGATACAACCACTAGTGGTCGAATCATTTTGATACAGCCACTAGTGGCTGAATCCGATACGCACATCAGTTCTGTCTCAACTCTCGAACACTCAAACTGAGCTTTTTCCGAGTTAAAATAACTGCAAAATCATCGTTTCACAAGTACTTTTGAAGCATACGAGTGATTGTACGGGACATACTACCACTCGTGTTCGGCTCGTGCTGGTACATCCAATACAACACCACGGCTAAATAGTACATATTGATGATATACGACCAATCCCATGAGATTTAAATGACAATGATGCGGGAGCCATGTTGGTGCCAAATACAACAACAACAACAACAACAACAACAACAACAACAATAATAATAATAATAATAATAATAATAATAATAATACAAGTTCCCTGAAATGTGCAATGTCTGTTGCGGCCTTACCTGGCGGGATGCTGGGAGCCCGTAGCAGGCTGAGACCCCTTCCACTGTCCTTAGTTGGGTGGTGTGCGAGTTGTCATAATAATAATGGTTTAATGGCAATTCCACATAGTGGCTCTTACATCACCATGAAAATAGGTTATATTTATCTACATATAAACTATGTGCATTAATACATATATTAAAAGTACAAGTTATAAGTATAAGTTAAAATATAGTAAAATTATCCTTTAAGTCTTTCAGTAGCAAGCGTGAATAAATGAGACTTTACTTTATGTTTAAAAGAACAGAATTCACTACAGGTTCTAATGTCTGCCGGTAGGCTGTTAAAAGCAGCCGCGGCACTATCTTGGAAGGTTCCATTTACTAAGAGTACTTCCAGTTTAACAATAGAAGTTAATGAGATTCTTTTGTTAAATTTCCACCAACATGGCCGTAGTGACGTCATAAACCACCAATAAAACGTTTTTACATCTGGGTTTTCACTATTTTACACATGTCTTTCACGTGTGGTTTGTGTGTGTTTACACGTGATCACATGTGAAACAACTTCACATGTTGCGTGGTTTCACATGTAAAATCTGGCATGCGGAATTTTCATATAGGTGTAATGTGCTTTGAATTATAGAATGCTCAGAACGAATTATGGGTAGGCTTACTTAACCTCCTCAACAAACATTTAAAATCATCACCAACGTAATAATCTTGAGTGTAGAATTGCCTCCGAATACCGATCTTCCCAACAAGTCACTTCATACAGGTTTTAAAGGTCTTGTAATATTTATTTTTCCTGTTATAATATTGTCTCGTCACAGTTCGACCTTCTTAACAACCCACAACTCACGACTGGAGTGAACATATCTGGCTACAAGGCTGACTATGTAACAATATGCCCTGTGGTCATCTCCCGCTAGTTGTCCTTAAGTTACAAAATCCCACTAACTTGTATCTGATTAATTACTACTCGTCAATCATCACTATTGAACAATGTCTCTCGCTTGACTCAGCTCTGACAATAAAACTTTTTATTAACTTTGCTTGGGCGATATTTATCCACCCCTTGACGTTAAATAACGTTTGAATCATGCACAGCAGAGTTAAGGACATTCCAATTTCCCCACACTTCGCCAGTGCTTTTCCTTTTGAAAGTTTGGGTGATGCCACTTAAATACCCTGCATTGTATCTCCATTCAACTTGAAAATCGAACGTATATGAGGAGCGGCCCCGGGAATATTTCCTTGGTGAGGCATAACTGGGAATGTGAGTAATATGCCAAAGGCACGAGAAACCAGGGGTCCGGGGCATGTTCCCCCGGGAAATTTTGAAAATTTTGAAAGTTGGTGGGGCACGTGCCCCACCTGCCTCACCGGTAGCGCCGCCCTTGTATATAAATTGCACGCTGAAATGTAGTATATATATATATATATATATATATATCGAGTAATTGACAATGATAGTGTTTAGTTTGTTGAATGATCTGATGAAAATACATGAAACTTGGATTAAACAATCATTTAAAAATAAATACATTTGACGTTTGGGACGAATCATACAACTTTTAACAAAAACTATATTCAGATGAAACATTAAAGTATTATTGGGAAAGATTCTTATAACATCAAAGACAAATACCATCTCGTCCAGGTAATCCCGGAGGTCCACGACATGCCGATAATCTTCCTTGCTGGGACAAGGTGCTAATGATGAAATTTTTAAGATTAGAAAAATTGCGAGTAAGTGCAAGAATAAGATATTTCTTCAGGTTCTGGAAAAAAATAAGTAAAGCATTCACAAAGAAATCATGTCTATTTCAATACGAAACATCTATAGTCCAATCACTGAAGACACAAATATCTTGTGGAAAGACACTTCGACATCGCCTTTTCCATAATCATCAAGACAACTATTCAACTGAAAGCAACTCAATGCCCAAAATGCCAATCCCAGTTACTTTTTGTAGGTTTCATTTATCATCAGGTCAGGTTTTATTCATACATTACAAATTCAGACATTGCGTGTTTATTTTACGATTTTTTAAAAAATTAAGTTAGCTTTCTCATGTCCTACCTCAGCTTTGAACCAGCAGCTTCAATTTCGCTGAAGACAAGTAGCATTTTTACAAGTAATATTGAAACGAAAACGTTTGTAAAATGTATGTGAAATTCCATGGTTTCTTCTATCCAACCTCTTCAGAGCTTTGAAGTGAAACGTCTTCGCTATTAAACATCAATGTTGGCTGTCCAAGAAGGTCCCGTTCTATTTATAATCAGGCATGTTGTGCTGCACTCATTGGTCATAGCCAATCATCTCAAGGCAATTGTTTGTCTGAAAGATCAATAACAAACGGTAAAATGCTGACTTCTCTTGTTCCAGACATCTGCTGAAGGAAGTTTTGCCCTCACTAGTTGTTTTTTTGCGCACCTATGGAACAAGCTGAAACTCACTGATTGCTGGTGTACTCAGGATAATAGGATTATCGAAATTAAGAAGTTGGTAGTTTTCATCAAGACAATGATGACATCCTATCGCAAATTGTTGATAATACCGTCTCTTGTTTGTTGTTGATCACTGTCAGTTTACGAAGATACCAAGACGATGCTGATTCAGCTTCACATACTTTAGTTTTTCCAGAGCGTCCAGAGGAAGTAGTTTATAATGGCAAAAGTCTGTTTCCCTCCAAGACAAATATTTTTGTACGAAGCAAATTTTCCCTTTGTTTTATGAGCTCCCGGCCACATTTGATGAAAAATCTATTCAATTTATCCAAAGAAATGTCGATTTACGTGACTGAATTCGTTTGTTGGAAAATAGCCTTAATAGCGGGATTTCAACTTCAGAGCTGAGCAGGTGGATGACATTACCCTGAGATCAGATATTTGAGGTCTCAGCCCAAACAGACTTGATAGTATATCTAAATATGTAGCGAGAGTTTGTATATCATTATTGACTAGTGTTGATAAGTTTATGTAATCAAGTTATATAAGTTTATGTTGCGATAAGTTTACCTTAGGACGATTTAGTAACCGCAAACCATTTCTATCTGCTGACAACGGGCGCGCTCTTTCGGAACAGTTCCTGAATAAGGACATACGCGCATATCCTCAAAATTAATTTACCACGGCACATTTGCTTCAATTTTAAGAAGCGAATTTTACTTTGTCGTTCGTTGTTCGATCTAAACATCCACAAAAGTAGCTTCTTAAAACATTTTATAACGACAAATACTTTTATTACCAAACAAAACAGACGGTCTTCACGTCTCATCATTGCCTCCATATTGGAGTACTTTATTAACAACAAAGAATAAAACATAAAGCGAAAATTGTCATTCTGGAACTTGATATTCAAGACACAGCAAGAATGGACACAGTGATCATGGCAACGATCACTGATTCTTGTTGTGTCTTAAATACCAAGTTCCAGAATGACAATTTTCCGTTTATGTTCCATTCTTTATTTACTTAAATTCTCGGCCTGTTATGGTTTTTGGTCTGATTAACAACAGATTTTTAATTTACTTCCTTTGTTAGCCACAACTACACATTACCCTAACTCTTACCCTAACCTAAATGGCTCTGACGGATAATTCCGGACGGAATGGAAGTTACTTCCGTATTCGTTAGTGCCAATTTTCCGCTTGATACGAAATCCAACAATGCCGGCCCTGATCATTGTAATTTGAAACTCCGAGGATTGATTAAAAATGCTCTATATATAGGACATATATCGGCAAAAGAGGACTCCGAATTAGTTTGTAGGACTTGGGTACAGTCTGGCAGTGAATTGTGAGTAATGAGGAGAATTAACAGAGGAAAACGTGATCTGTAACCGCCACGGATTTGAATTTTTTACTGATTATCCATGATCCTCTTCTAGAAGCGAATTCGTTTATTGATTTCAGTCAATATATGCTTTACGTAAGAAAACCGCCCACTCTACACGATCGGATGCTTAGGTTCTTTTGATCGTTTTTAATCCTAAATCTTTAATACATTTTGAATAACATTAAATTTCAAAGAAAGAATTTCACATGGTCTGAAAGGATATAAAAATTTGAGCAGCGGAAAGGTTCATTGTGTGGTTAGTGAAAGTTTTATAACTAAAGACCAAAATATTAATCACCATTGATTTATAGTGGTACATAAAAATTACGAAGTGGTATAAACTCAAAGTGTTTAGAATGTGAAATCATGTACAGATTGCCGACGTTATATTTTCCGTGGTTTTCTTACATCTGGGAAAAAATTATATTGTTCGGCTTTTGGGTCATTGTTATAATACTATAGAGTTCCTGCCGTTTTTTTATGCTATGGGTGGTCTGTCCTGGGAACTTTGAATTTTGTATG
This sequence comes from Nanipora kamurai, assembly GCA_036872915.1. Taxonomy (NCBI): domain Eukaryota; kingdom Metazoa; phylum Cnidaria; class Anthozoa; order Scleralcyonacea; family Helioporidae; genus Nanipora; species Nanipora kamurai. The sequence continues at coordinate 5,567 of JBAHVQ010161291.1, read as the reverse complement.
AACTTGAAGGGTCTTTACCCACTGATGTTTGAATTCAAATGATGAACCAAACATACGAAGCAAAAACGACTGATTAACAGGTAATCCTGGGTAAGTACTTAGTTCCGGTTGTTCGAAGGACGATTATGTTAATCCAGCATTAGTGAAAACTTGGTGGATGAAATACTCCTAATCCAGGAGAGGATTCTTAAACTTTCTTGTTCAGATATCAAATAAATACAGAAAGGTGTTCTCCTAGAAAGTTTGAACTTAAATCACTAAGCAGAACGCGACAAACTAAAAGAGCCGATTAAATTTTAACCCAGGGTTTGCGGTAATCGTCCTTTGAACAACTGGGTCCTGCTTTTCATACCTCAGACGCCTGAACTGAACTTAAGTCTACGAATAATTAGTCCAGCCCAAGAGGAAGTTGTGAAATATGACGCAAGCAATGAAATTTCATATCCATCCAACGTATAATAGACCATCTGATAAAAGTCCTGTTTCTCAGGAGTTTCAGTTGATTATTTTTCCTCTACCGTTGAGTATGGTATTTGAACTTTAGAATTATTTTGAGAATTATTCTCAAGGTAACATGAGAAAATTTTATCGACAATACGTCAAAGTTTGTCAAACTCAGATGTTCAGAAATTATTTCATATGCCCAAACAGGAATCGACCCCGCATCATGACTACAAGCTCACACATGCATCGCAGTCATAATGCAAAACATTCTTAAAGGAACTTTTTTAGTAAATCTACGCAGCAAAGTTGAACTAAAAGTGTGTTGACCTGGTTGGGAAGCAGTCAACACAGAAGGATTTTGTTGCGATATTTATTCTGATTTTATCGCCTTTGACGATGATCTTGAACAACAGGAAAGCACGTTTAGGATTTCTTAGGACAGGTTTTCAATGTAAAAGTTTGTTAGATCAAAAGCATTTAATCGAAGTATTTCGAGCCGCTGTTTTTGAAAGGTGTTTACACTATCACGCAGTTTGGTCAAACTATACTTTGATCAAACAAATTTTGATCGTGCACACCGGTCTTTATGGTCATATGCTGGAAAACTCGGTTGACTAAAGGAGACTCGTGAACACACACTCTGGCAATATCAAATGGCAGCTAAGTGTTACGAATTTCATAGTCACTGAGCCTTTATTATTTTTGAAGTCTTTACTCGTTAAATGGAAAACCCACTGTCACTAAGGAAGTTAACCTACAAGTTTCGAGGACGCTTGCCAGGACAATAGCGGCGGCCAAAAATTGAGAACACGAGCATCAAAGACACTGATACCGACGACTAGTGAACGTCCGTCAAGCTCGTTCTCTCAGAAAAACAATTTCTGAGCCCTAGATGGGAATCAAATCCGCAACATTCTGATGACGACTCAGATGGTGAGCTAGGGTGCAGGTTCGTCATGTGAACTGCCTAAACCGAACTCACATTAAGTATTTCAATCATTGTTATCATATCGTGTCTTTCGCTTAGGCAGTACATATGACGAACCTGCACCCTAGCTCACCATCTTAGTCGTGGTAGCTCAATGGTTAGAGCGTCTCACTGGTCATCAGAAGGTTGTGGTCCGATTCCCGTCGAAGCCTCAGAAATCGTTTTTTTGAGGCAACGAGCTTGACGAACGTCCACTAGTCGTCTGAGATTTACCAAGCTCTCACATGAACCAAATTTGTGTTCAGCATTAAGTATACTGATACCTAGTTGAGCTTCTGGTTGATTTCAATTCCTATTCTGTGTCTGGCCTTGTCATAAATATCTCCTTTGGATCTTAATCTCCCGCAGAAGTAAAATTAAGGGTTTTGTTTCGGAAAATTTCTACTCAGAAAACGTATGACCTGTACTGAAACGTCAACGACCGTAATACGCGGAAGTTTTGATTAAGACTTAAAATGGCCGCCTTCCACCTCTTGTGCTCATTCAAGCCAGGTTCTCCCTTTAGGAATTTGTAATTTAATTCATACATGTCGGAAACTTTAGGAAAGGTCTTTCCACTTGACATTTCAGAAATTTTAAACTACTAATTATTTTAAAAACAACCTTGGCAAAGACTAGGATAGAACGAACGTGAATGAACATAACACATATATTTTGTTTTCATTGGCGATCAAAGTTTTAAACAAGAAGGAGTGACATTCGAGTAAAAAGGGAACAAAATATTAGTCTTGAATATAGCGACGACAATCAAAGCATTAAGTTATTTTCCTAGTTCAGACAAAGTGCACAAACTGATCACAACCACGAACTGTTCTAAGGTCTGTCGCCATATTTCTCTTTACTTGGTGCAAACCACGCAAGTCAATTCGCGGCCCTGGACATAAGGACCACACGGAAGAGACCCACAAGAACCTTCCACAAAATAAAGCAGCGCACCATTATGGTTAAGATGAGTACCAAGGCCAGCCATCGGGGTACCATCGACACAAATGAACTGTGTTCGTCCTTTGTGGCCATGATGTTCTGCCATAAGGTACCCTTTATATTCCAAGGTCCAGCCAGCAGGACACACGTTACGGGCTGGAATCATCACGTGACTACCACGTGATCCGGTGTGACAAACAGCGCAAGGCGCATCGTAGTCGTGGAGCTTTTTAGGAAAAATGTTTGGCTGTAGACTAAGCTCGTATTCAGTACCATAGATGTAGGTCGACCCTTGAGAACCACTTTTGTATTTCGCGTAAATTGGGTTTAATGGCAGGCACAAGTAATTTGAGCCACCCCCATAATGACTGTAATGTGATCCACCCATAACACCTTAAGAACAAAAGATTTATAACTTAGTTTATATATAAATTTATAAAATAGGTGGCGTCGTACGCGGACTGTGATTGGTTAACTACCGCGTTTGCTTGTATTACGCCATCACACGTTATCATGAGAGTAAGGAGAATTTATAGTTTGATAACATTAATAAAAAACGCTAATAACCTGTTTATTTCACTTATTTTGTTTGAGTAAGTTTATAAAAGAAATAGAAACTGTTTGGCCTTGTTTGTATGGCCTGACACAAACATGAGTAAGAGTTTGGGAGAACTCGAAAGCTGTTGTGTGAGCTAGTGCTCCCCAAATTCTGCTCGAGAGCTCGTCCTCCCGAACTCTATCGAGCATGGGCAGTTGGAAATGATTAACGTAATGCTAAGAGATCTTTTCTATGTCCCTGTTTATCGAGGGAGGGGTTCGTAGGGAGGTAAGCGAAAGGCTGGTCATACACTATCAATTATTTAATTTCAGATTAAAAAAACAAACAGTGAAAGCATTGCAAGTTGGTTCGTTGCGCGATGTTTTCGTTCGAATCTTAAGGTCCGTTTACACTAGCGATTTTTCTGATCCTGAGCCATGCGATCGAATGAATTCCGCCACAAAAGCATTGAACGTTTTGTGCCAAGCGTTTTGGTTTGGTACTTTCGTAATTGAGTCCATTCGATCACATCCATCAGGATGTATATATAAACATTTCATACCAGAATACAATTGAGTAGTCTTGGAAGTGGTTGGACAACTTTTTCTACCCCATCTTGTGTAGACTGCGCCTCCAGTGACACCGCCACTGACTCCTTTCATCCCTCGGGGCCCCCGGGGTCCTCGTTTTCCTGGCTTTCCTGGCTCTCCTGTGTCATCAATTAAAAAAATACAAAAAACGTAAAACCATTAATCTACATTTAATAATAATAGTTATTATCATTAACTATTGATTAATTAATAAATTCGCAAATATTTGTACACATTTGTATAATTGTATACATAATTGCATGTGAAGGAAGAGTGTTGGGTATCATGCATGGAATATATATAAACTAGACAGGTGTTAACTTCTTCAGGCAAACTTTAAAAGATTTTCATTAACTCCTTCCTGATCGTATGGGTCCTCAGTGACCTATGGAGACTTTAGTATTTTACTCTCACTAACGCTGGACGATTTTACTCGTGAAGGGGAAAGTCCTCGGACAGGAAAGGGTTAATCTCAAACGTTTCGCCGGTCAAGGCTCCATCAGTGAGTAAAAATCCAAAATAATATATACGTCCTCTATACCTGCACAGGTAATTGATCAAAATGCATAATCAGATTAAATACATGCTAAGTATTATGCTAATTGTAAAAACCTAGACAACAAAAATGGTTAAAAAACCCAAGTTAAAAAATCGTCACTCCGAGTAATTGTGTCCAACATTATTCTCTGCCCGAGTTCATTCTCCTATATCAGCTATTCTAATTCAGATATATGTATTTGTATATTAATAATGATCTCTAAGCTTCTGACTCTCAATGAACGTCGTTCAGATCTTTGCAAACGATTTTTCGCTAGTATAACATCTCCCTCCCGTAAGCTAAATGTTTTGGTACATTCCAGGAAGCCAATATCACTGCTGTTTGTTTTTATTCGTAGTTCAATACTCTCTCTTTGTAATTATATTCAAACTTACAATTGTTCCTTCATATGATGTAGTATAAATATATTTTAGTATTACTTGTAAAATACCTATCCATTTTAATCATATTTCAATTGCAAATTTCTCGTAATTCAGCTTTGCTGCGAAGGGATATGATTTTATTAAATCCCAAATCCTTTTTACATATACCGAGTAGGAGTGCTTTATTTGATATAAAACACGAGGCGACAGCCGAGTATTTTAGATCCGATAAAGCACGATCTACGAGTTTTTAGATGACTTCTAAAACGAAACCCTTTATGTACTAATTGACGAAGAAATTTTTGCAGTTACTGCTTTTTGAGCCGCAATAACTTGATGCGAAAAGTGAACGAGATCTGTATCAGATATATACAGACCATCACTGTTATGTTTTTCGATTGTGTTTTCTTCATGAATTTTTAATGAGTTTTAGAAATATATATCTATGTACATATATATATGCATATGTATGTATAGGGATGTTGGTGGCACAGTGGTAGTGCACGTGTCTCTCACCTCTGTGACTAGGGTTCGATTTCGGCTACGCGAAGTTTTCTGATGTTACCTTGGTCACATGTGAGAAGAGTGTTGTCCAGTTTGACTCTACGAAATATCGCAGGTTTTCTCCGGGTACTCCAGTTTCCTCCTGTAATAACACTGGACCCATGAGGGATGGTCCTTGCTGGACCTCTAGGGATAACAACGTAGTTTAGCTGATAGGGTTATCCAGTATAAATAAAGGGACTTTACTTTACTTTATTACATATACAGCCAATTCAATTAAGGCTGTCACTAAGAAATCAAGAGTACGAGCCCGAAAAGAATCATGGGAGCACGTGCGATTTCCCGTTTAACAATGTTTTTGAAAATTAGCTATGTGAGAACAAAGTTCTCTCAACCTTCTATTTCTTCCTATCAACCACTACTAACCGAAAATCGCCCCTCTTATGATACCTCTTGTGCTCATATTTTAGATTTCTAAGGGACGACCCTAGTTTAATTAGCTGTAAATATATATGTATATATATATATATATATTTACATATATAACTACAGACGGAACCGTTTCGGCCTTTTGGGCCTCGTCAGTGTAGTGCTGATGAGCAGGATGAAAGTGACTGTTATTTACAGTCACCTTTGATGCCTCACAAATGTGGGACAT
>JBAHVQ010161280.1:0-21775 GCA_036872915.1 Nanipora kamurai | reverse complement strand
TCCTATTCTTAACAACTGATCAAAAGATGAGTAAGAACATATTATGCGGATATTTAACAAAATGAACTTCAAACATTAATTTTGAATGGGGGATCACTCAGACTGGGGGATAATTCAGCCCGCAGTAGCAACGTGCTCAGCACTCCCCATATTACACGCATGCGCAGATTGTCTCAGGGGATAACTCAGACTGGGGGAATGTTGAGACCGTGACACCGGTCAATTAAGGACACTTTTGGCAATACGAAAGTATCAGAGATCCGCAGTCCAGTTATACAGAAGTCAGTGCTGCTTGCCAACAAGCCAAGATGTTTAAGGGTTTGCCCTTGCCGGATTTTTACTTTCCAGCAGTGACTGAGTGATGTTTTCGATCTAAAACTATTCATAAGTTTATTCCAAGTGTTGACAATTGCATAAACAGCTAAAATATCGGTAAACTTTCAAAACGAATTCTTTTTATGCTACAATTCTTCGGTGTACTGCCTAAGCGGAAGTCACGATATGATAATTATGATCGAATACTTAAACACTGAACAGAAAATCTGCTCATGTGGGAGCTTGGTAAATACCAGAACAACTGGAGGACAATCGTCAAGCTGGTTCTCTCAGAAAAACGATTTCTGAGCCCTAGACATGAATCGAACCCGCAACCTTGTGATGACCGGTGAGACGCTCTAAGCATTGAGCCACAACGACTCAGATGGCGAGCTAGGCTCCAGCTCGCCATCTGAGTCTTTATCAATTCTTCGGTGTCATATTCCAAACCGGCCGCCAGTTGAGAGCTCCTGTTTCGACGGATTCTTCAGAGTTCTTCATATACGATGTTCAACTTTAGTGAAGTTAATATGCTTTAAAAGAACGTAAACAAAAGGAACATTGGAAAAAATTCTGCCAAAAGCGATACAATTTGGCTTAAGGTCCTTTTTTATTCCGGCACTTGATGTCACGGTTGTGTGAAACTGACAAATAATACATTGACGAGTTCTCCTGCAGCATGTAGCGAAGGTATATGGCATTTAACGGCTGGATATTATTAATATTATTAATTAACTTATTTAGTCACAGTGACCTTTCAGTACCCTGGTTTTAAAAGGGCCGTGCACAATACTTAATACAACTATAGTTATATCTAATTGACCAAACATCGAGTTAAAAGTAACCAGCTAATTAACTAGCTAACAATCAACTAAATTACATATATCAACTATATGACAAGTGGTTGTCTTCACGACCGACCCTCTAATTTTTTGAGTGTTTATGCGTTTTTGAATGAATCAAGAGAGAGTCGATCCTAAGATTCTAGTATTTCAAAACGTAAGTTATTGTATGATGATAGCGCCCTTCTGGATTTCAGCATGCATGAGGTAACGATAACTTTCGAATTTTTATTCTTACAGCCCTTAAAAATCTCTTGTCGTTGTGGCCACTATTATTTCTAATGGTGTCAGGTGCAGTAAAAGTACTACAACAGACTAAACGTTACCGAACAGCGAAAATGGAGATGGCATAAAAAGAATTCCTTTTGAAAATTTACCAATATATTAACTGTCTATGCAATTTTCAACACTTGGCTTTGGGACAAGTTTATGAATAGTTTTAATCGAAAACGTCACAGCTGAAAGGGGAACTCCGGCAAGGACAAAACCCGTAAAAACTGAACAAGTGCATATGTAGAGGCTGAGTAGCTTAGTCATGTATTATTAAAAATACAGCAACAATCTTATTGGTTGGTGTTGAATAATGACAAACTACAATAAATTTTATCCACGAAGTTGAAATATTCATGGCTTGTATGCGTAATTTACTTCTTTTCAGTTGAAGAGTACTTTTCTACAAAGTTCTTTAGGCTCTGAATTGGCCTATGGCCGATAACTGAAGAATATAAAGCCTTGAAACAACGTCAAATTTCGAGAAATGTTTACTGTTAACGAACTCGCCAGGAATGAATTCTAGAATGAATTCTAATGGGGAAGTTCTCTCTTTTATGCGCTCGTTCCGTGTTTAAACATCATGGCTTGTTGGCGACTTGTGGATGGACCACGGTTAATAGGACGGAGTTCTATTAACTGTGGTTAAACGAAGCTCAAAAACTATATGATCGGAATGTGGCGACAACTTACACCTCTGACCAGTGTGAACCGCATGTGTCATTACGTCGTTTGGAGTGCCGAGTGGTCAGAAATTGTTCTCATTATTTGGTATAACCAAATTAAATCATCGCAAGAAGATTAGTTATTTGATATAATCAAATTAAAAAAAAAAATGGTTATTTGAGATAACCAAATCATGTAAAACTGGTTATTTGATATGACTAACTTAAATCATGGCAAAAGAAGTGGTTATTTGAAGTAACCAAATCATGTTAAATTAGTTATTTGATATAACCAATTTAAATCATAGCAGAAGAAGGGGTTATTTGAAATAACCATTTTGCATTGATTTGGTTATTTGATATAATCAACGCATAATATGACAGCGGTTTTGGTTATTTGATATAATCAAGCAAATCGGGGAAGAAACCACGATATTAATGCCAAAGAATAAATGAACACTTGAACGGTGGCGATGGCCGACCAAACCTCCGTCTTAAATAATTAAATTTAGCGACTGCCAATCAGCCGCCTCAAGAAATAAGAAAAAATAACTTAAAAACAGTCTTTTGCCGATGAAATTAAATCTAAACTAAATCTAAATGAAACTAAATCTGCTGATGGAATTTGCTAGGTAACCATTAATCGGTAGGTATGGCTAGATAATAGACAACACGCAATGTAACTTGATCATAACAACCGTATGCATTACCACGGACGTGATGTAAAATACATCAGCGACTTAAAATAAACAATTCCACTTGATATTTTGTCATGTTTGGAGTAGCACAGATTGCTGTTATCTTCCAGAACTAATTTAAACGAAGAGTTATGTATGTTTATGCGTAATCTCCCCTGGTAACCACAGAACAGGAAATAAAGGGTAACCACACCTTATTGTGCGGAAGCAAAACGTTCCTGGAATCATATAATTATTAATGATGTAAGAGTTATATACACATTTCCCCTAATCAAGACCCAGCTGTTTGTCGACGAGGCTGAGCGAAGATCTCTGAGACAACTTTGTCCTCCAAAGGTAAGTAAGCAATAAGGCCTGCTACTAAAAAGCCTAATCCTACATACCTGTATTTTACGAATATACTAATTTGCTATTGCCCACCATAGTTTATCCGATATGACCTAATCATTAACCATTACCGACCAAATTAGACTGTTTTAGCGTTCGGAGGTCGGTCAGCTTGGCATTATTATGTCATTATGATTTCTATTTAGTATTCAGCATTATGATTCAAAATTATTCTTCATCATCAGTTTGTCACTGTCTATTGCCAAAGGATCTCATTTTCATCACCGTTGTAAACCTGCATAGCTTTACCTTATTTGATTGCTATGACCTTTACTATTTCCAAACGTTATGTCAGTGTACGATCGATTGAACACATATGTATTACCATGACCTGTTTGTCTATAACGATCATTTTATTTAGTATTTTCAACTGTCGCGACCTTATATTATTTATTAGCCTGCGTGCAAACTGTGGGGTCCTTGCCTAACTAACGCCAGCGTTTACACGTAGGCTAATTAATTATTAGCGATCAATAGATGATACGCGGACCTTCGTCTAACTTAGATGCTTAGAGTATACCTCTTTGCTCCAGACGGATATCGAACCCGTAATTCCTGTCCAGGGCTCGGAAGCACTGAGGAACTTAACGTCCGTAACATGTTAATAAGTTTTCTTGGTACGCAATCCTGGTGATGTCAGAACAGTGGTTTAGTCGCCTATTTCTTGATTGCAAATTTTTAGTGTTTAAGTGAACATAAATTTTCGAGTGTCCAAGTGAAAACCCAGCTAGGACCAGTTGCGAAACTCCAACTCGAGACCTTCTGGCAGGGAATCGAACCCTCGATTTTAAGACTTTGGACGCAGAATGGACGGCTCTATTTTAAGAGGTAACGCCGGTGATTAGTGGATCGAGTATATTACCACGAATATGTGGCACTTGCAATCGATTAATGTAATAGATTTTCTGACATGTTAAAACCCTTGTACATAAATCCACCTTGTACACTTGTACGTAAATCCATCAGATCAGTCAGGTGTAAATTCCAAGCTTTGCGAGCTTAAAATGAATCATTTTGCAAATGGACGTTGCATTTATCGTTAAATAAAACTCGCCTTTTCATTGGGATTTCCACCCGTCCTTGATAAAGATACGTAATTTTGTCGTAAAATTGCGACAAAGCTGACCTCGAATGCAATTGCTATGGGCCGATAGTTGCAAGAAATGTCTGTTTATTGATTAAACCTTGCCTCATTAGTGTTCTTGTTTTGCTCAACATCCTGCCAAAAAGCGTATTACTTGCGCAAAGATTACAGCGTTCGTGAGGGGCGAGTCTGTACGTTCTGTCGATGTTGTTTGTCATTGTTCACCTTTATTAAATTTACCTTTTTGTTGCTGTAATTCAAATCAGTGAGTTTTTTAAGTTTTATCGAAGTCTGAATTTGTGTCTGGTTCGTGCATCATAAGTAGGCGGTCGTATGAGTCATAGAGTTGGGTGGTTGTTTGTGAAAAGCAGTGAGTGTGGGCATTAATGATCAGCTTGCTGAAGTGTTAAGACGACTGGTTGTTCGCACGTTTGAATTTGTGAATAAGTCGTTTGTGAGGTCGCGGTAATTGTTGTGATTGGTTTAATGGTTTCTGTTCTTAGTTCGTATGCCAGCTTTCTAGTGCGAGTTGCTGTTTGTAGTTGGTGCTGTAAGTTTGTAGTCGGTGGTGTTCGGCAATGTGGTTGGTTTTGTCTCCGTTTTTTGTCACTCGTTTATGTTCTGTGAGTCGTATATTTAAGTTAGTTCTAGTCTGAGTAGTCTCACCTATATAAGTGGCTTGGTAGTCGGAGCAATTAATTTTGTAAACTGCACCTTCTCTTTCGTGTGAACTACTGGAACTTTGCCTCACATCAACTTACTTTCAACGGGACTCACCCGTTTCTGTTGTTGTTACTGAAATTGTGATGAAATCCACAGAGGAACGAGCTCTTGCAATTTGCAAACACACGTAACAACCAATAAACTTAACACTTGGACAAACTGATAATTAATGCCTACACCATTACACCCACTGCTTTTCACAAACAACCACCCAACTCGACTCATACGACCGCTCACTTATGATTCACGAACCAGATACAAATATAGACGAACCTGATATTTACTCTCCTTTTGACTCTGAAGATGATTTTGGTGCAGCACTGACATTCTTTTAACTTCTAAAATAGTCCGTACAACAGTTGCTACACTTACTCCTTTGCCAAAATATTAGCCTGTCGACGATGCACGCAGGCTACCAAAATACAGAACATATCAAAAATTGAAACGTTCAACGGCGGACAAGAAAACAGTAATCTTACGGACCAGTTATTCACGGTTTATTATCCTTCTAAATAACTTTATAGTACCTCAAAATGCTTTTTGTCCTCAATTCTTTTATCGCTGGCCAAAGGTTATTGTGTGGCCGGACGCTCTTCGCTAGCTTGCGTCATTGCCATACACAACCTATCGACCTCCGTAAAGTTCGAGGTAAAGTCTGCCTTTTAGTCTTCGTCGCCGAATCTGTGTTCGCGGAAGAATATATGCTAGCAAGTGTTCTTGCCTATCTTCGAACAATTCTTACACCGTCTTCCCAAAGAATTCGACTTACTTTCAACAGAGACTACAAGTTTCTTAATACAAATCACGTACTGCTGTTTTCAATCGTTAACGTTCATACTTTGACGTCACTTCCGGCGACTAGTTACCTGTGAATTCTCCCGGTCATGTTTTGAAAAAACTGCAAAATCAAATCCGTGAAGATCAAATTTTTGAAAAACAAGATATATTAAATTTTTGCTCAACAAAAAAGTTAAAGAATGCAAATCCCCAAACGTGAGAGCGGCACTTTATTAAGTGATTTGTTTGTGAACCAGGCTGAAAAGTCTCCATGTCATTAGCCTCTTAAATTACAAAAAAATTTTGCGAATTCAATTTGAATTTCTAATTTCTGAATTTTATATTTATTATTGAGCTAAAAAAGTATAAACAGTAAAATTCATACTAAAACAATAAGACAACTCGCCTTCGTGTTCTATGAGCGTTAGTCGACTCAAAAAAACTCGTGGCTGATCGTTGTCTAGTTGTTCAATATAAAACTCTGTGATGCGTAGGGAACTTCAACAAAATAGACAAAACTGATTTTAAAATTATGTAATGCTTATGATTCAAAGCCTAGGTTTCAACGTTCCAGTAAAAGCTATTTGGCATAACTTTTAGATTTTTTCTATTCAATTCTTATAAGTAAAATCTTTATAAGTAAATTAATACAAGCTAGTCTTGGGTTGTGATGGTCATTTAGGACATAGTAAAAGTTCTAGGATAAGGTTCTTCCATTCTTCTTTTTTGTAATTTCTAAACGACGTTTAGGAGTTTAACCCTGATGGCCATGGCTAACCAAGAGAACGAGATACAACAATTCCAACATGACATCTCCTTAAAAAAGCCAAGTGGGCCAACCTTTATTGGTAATCATACATCAGTCAAGTTCACCGTACATCATCACCATCAACCAGGTAATTTTCTTCTACTTTTTGTGGGAGACGAAATGAAAATTTCTTTCATTGACACAATTACACAATACAAATTGCACGTCCAGGTTTTCACTATTGACAGGATAAACTGAGCAGCTGCACCACTTTTTCATAAAGATGGTGGGTGCACGTAAACGAGGCTCGTGGCTCAAAACAGTTCAGGAAAAGCTCTCACATGGCTGTCGATAGGAAAACGTCTGCTTTTGAACGTATTTCTCCGTTACTTCTGTGTCCAAACGCAGATATTTACCCGCCGGCCGTCATGTGATGGTTTATTCCCAATGCTTCCTCTTCATTATCGAGAAACAAAATGGTGACTATTTCTTGAGGGTAATAATTAGAAAACACTAAATCTTTTAATTTTGAAAATCAACTTTAATAGACTGGCATCACATACGTATCATAAAGGCTGAGAACTTTAAAGACTCTAAAACACGTATTTAGAATTTTTCAAACATTAATGTCTTAGATACTTTAGAAGTATTAATATCACAGATACTTTTTTTGAGTATTAATATCGCAGATATCTTAAATACTTGATGGAGTACCAGTTTTTAGTTTAAGCTATTATTAGATGTTTGTAGTTTCTTTCTTAATTCAATTCATTTTGATTTCTATCAAGCACGGCATTGGTTGATCAAAGTGGTGTTATAGCAGGTTATGTTTCCTGTATAAACCTATATAATGTCAGTGTGCCAACCACTATCAAGTTATAAGTATTGATCACTGATTCTTTGTAGCTCAACAACAGAGCTGTGTTTCAGCAAGCTTCATTGGCACCGGTGATCAACAAAAATACTTTAGTCGTTAAGTTTTTTAACTCTGTCTAACTTAAAACAATAACTCTTTCCTAACTCACCTATTAACCCATTCCTGGCCGAGGACATTCCCCTTGACGAGTAAAATCGTCTGGCGTTAGTAAAATACTAAAGTCTCCATAGGTCACTGAGGATCTATTCGGCCAGGAAGGAGTTAAGCAATATATTTAAACTTTTTTTCATTGATAATAAGATTACCTACAAAACCTATTGGGAAGCCTTGCGTATCTCTGAGATTATTTCAAAAAATCACTTGCAATATTACACATTTTTACAAGAATTTAACGTTACATAAAAATACTATTGCCAAAGCGATATATTAGTTCCCAATCCCCTGAAGTCACGGTAACAATCTCTTTTCTGGTAAGTCCATGGTTGTTTCTTGTTGTTGACTATTCTATTGTTCACTCATCGGCATGCACATGTCAAATACAAGTAAAAACCTACTTACATTGTAAGAAATGTCTGGAAACTACAATACTACAATAGCAATGGCGCTTTCGTCTTGGTAATATTTAAGGCTCCTGCATACTGGACGTGTAACACATCACTATAACCGTCCGCCGTGACTTGTGGAAATTGGCACCATATTATTTTAATGGTATAGTTCACTATGATCGCATCTAAGTTGCAGCTATTGCATCACTGGTCCAATTTACACGATATCATTGAAATAATGTGGAGCTAATTTTAAGTATTATGGCGTACGGTTACGGCGTGGCGTTACGGGTTCTGTTTGTAATGTACGAGTCTTTAGTTTCATGAGACATGCTCTCATCCAAATTAATGTTTCAAGACATTTTGTTCAATAACCTCAAAGTTATTCATTTATATCGCTGTTAAAATCTTGTTAAAAAGTATACACAGGAATAGGTTAAAACCTTTAGGTTAAAACCTTTTTAACCTATTCCTGTGTATACTTTTTAACAACCTCAAAGTTCAACCACATTTTCCAGTAACTCGCGATGTTGTATTCAACCAATGACGTCACCCGTAATCTCACTTTCATATCAAATATATCTAAACTCTAAGAACAAAGTGAGATATGCAAGATCTCTAAACGCCATTCTTAACCATTTTATGGGTACAGTGTATATTCAAATATCGAAAACTTAATTTTCGTTTCATAAACGATTAAAAGTTTTAATCTTGAAACAAAATAACGCTTTGAACATGAACTTTGATTGATCTTCTCCCTCCTCACCGTTTAAACAAAATCTATTTGGTAATTAGTTAGCGATAAGGAAAACCGAAAACTCTCATCCGACTGGCCGCTAAGGGAACAGCTATTTAGTAAATTGTTATTTACTAAATAGCTGTTCCCTTAACTGATAGATTAGTAAACTAATCTTTACTTTGTCTTATCTGCTACTAGAGTATATGTGGGTAGCTGGGACTGACCTATCTTTTCCCAAGTTAGGCGAAAAATGATTCTAGAAAATAATTAATTCTTAGACAATCAGTGTCATAATTAGCGGGATACTCACCCCAAAACCTAAATGTCACCCTCCTCCCCTTTTCAATGTTGAAAAAAAAGTCATTTCTATGCCATTTTTGCATTGACACTGATTGTTCCTTAATACTAAGCAACATTGAAGAGGGAGAGGGGAGATTTTAGATTTATTACATTTTGAGAAAAAAACAATGATCTTTCTTAAGGTGTCCCCGAATAATTTGTTGATTTAGTTTACTTTTATCCAGTTATCACAACACTTTACGAGAGAAACTGCTGGGGTGGCATAGTATCCTTACACGAAAGTCACTATATTACTTTGGACTTATAATATTTCACTTTCTAAAATTCGTTGCAGAGGTACAAAACGACAAAGAATATGAACAACCCGTTTTTTCTCGGGTTGCTGAAAAGATAGGTACAGTAAAGCTTGCATTTAAACACTTTGAATAATGTCATAATATCTTTCAATATCTATGTAGTCGGAACAAACAAAAACTCAAAGGAGTGAGAGAGACATGAAAAAGTGAAGGGACGTAGAGGAACGACCATGGTTGGAAAAAGTGACGGCAATTTTTATGTCTTCTCGTATCACGTGGTAGGGGAAGTAGATTGGACTCCCGAAAGAAATATTTTAATCTAAAACTTGGAAAACGTTGAAAAAATACATTTCCCATTGTAAATATTCAAACTAAATTACGTCTTTCTTGAAAAAACCAACATTTTTTCGCGGCGAAGAAAAGTATCCAGCAAATGAGGGTTTGTGTTTGGAACAAGCTAATTTCTAAATTAAGGAGGGTATTTTCTGTATTATGGTTCATATGTAAAGTTTCAATACTTCCTGGCGGTTATATTCCTCATTTTGTGAATTTTTATTGAGAACATGTCGTCTTAGGGATTTAATTTTCCTGTTTCAATATCCTGAATACCTCTTGAACGAGATAAGGTATTGACAAACCTAGAACGGCATCCTTTCTCATTTCAAAAGTATCAGAACTGAATTGATGATTTTTTTTCATCCACGGACCTAAACGAGTTCATAGCACCTTCTTAAACTTGGTCATACTTAGTAAGAATTCTTCAAATAATCTAATATTCCATTCTTTCTTTTATACAGAGCATTTCGACGAAAGAAAGTCAGAAAATGGTCCTGGTATGGAAGGTTTTTCTAGTTTTTTTAATCGGTAGTCTGATGGGCTCCTGTTCCCTGTCAGAGACTAACAAAATATTTGCCACCGTAAAAGTTCAAGCCCTCTACCAACTAAAAGTCTTCCATATTTATTCTTTCTCTTGTACAGCGTTTGTAGATGGCAGAAATCCAACCAATAATCCAGGTGAACGGTATTTTTTTATTGTTTTTATCTGTTTCGTGGTGGCCTTTCTTCACCAGGTTAGGCTGATAGAAATAGCAGCGTGCTCAGATGACAATATAATAATTTAATCCATGGGTTACAATGGGTGTGGCGTCCAATAGGCATGTCCCCACAGGGGGCGGAAAGATTTTTGGTAGGAGGGGTTATCAACAGCTTGGGAGTTCAACAGCATGGTCTTCCGAGAAAAGTTTAAAAATTTAGCCTCAAGAAAAACCAGAAAATTTCATCGAAAATTGTTCAAAAGTAAGACTGAATATTGATTTAATAGACATTGCCGCAGTATCCTAATTATAATGATCAGAATGAAATATATTATCAAAATATATCATTAATTAATAGATATCGGGGAAACTGGCTAATGTTGAGCTGTCTAACAGGTTCACCGAACATCTTCGTTTCCTTATAACGAACAATGACGTTTACAAGCCTATCGCCCAGCGCTTCAATAGTGCCAATCATTCTATTTTGGACACGAAAGTTTGTGCCATCATATCCATCACCGATGGCAGCTGCAAGAGACAAGGAAAGCGCCTCATAACTTTTTGTTTTTGTGTAACTCCAGTGGCGGATAGAAACATTAGCTTATGCGCTGCTTTCACTTGTTTTGGTCTTTATTTCTACCGGGTCATCTGGCAGTTTCTCTCGGTGCTATGGTGGCTCAGAAGGGACACTGCTTGTCCATTTTTTTTCTACCAATTCGTGGGTTAGATGGCGACTTAAGCAGTGCGTTGCTACTTACGTGGCGACTTACCTGGCGACTTATGTAGCAACTTAGGTGGCGACGTATGTGGCAGTTAAGGTATTGTTATAGTCTGTTGAAATGTTGGATATGGCATACATCCATATTCTTGGTGTGCATGTACGTCACTGCCGATATGTTGGATTAACTTAACAAAATATTTTCCTTATTTGCAATAATAATTTCAACCAACGAGGCGAAAATGTCTTTGTTCCTTGAATCTCTAGACATTAAGTGCACCACAAGCTGTTGTTTTCCTTAGTTTCCTTAGTTAGCTTAATGATTACCTAATTACAATCCAACAATTCAAGCGGAGCAGTATCATTTGAAAATCTGAGATCCGAATGGAGTTGAAGTTGCCACTATAACAACACCAAAGTCGCCTCGTGTGTAGCCGCACGGTAAAGTCGCCACATAAGTCGCCACGTAAGTCGCCATCAGTAAACTCTAAAAAGACTGGAATGAAGTGGAACGATAACTCCAGATTGAATTTTGAAGCCAACCATGGAGGCTGACATGTAGGTACGCCCCAGCCCCTTTTACGAAAACAGTACTACAAAAACCTCAAAAAGCCAGAGATTTTATCATTTCATGTAAAGATTTGTTGTCCTAAGACAGCTTTCTATAGCCCTTTTAAAAAAGAAGTAAGTGGTCTTTCACCTTACCTATTCTTCAGAAATAGCTTTAATAGGTAAAATATGAAGATATTAAACAAACAGTACTTTGGTCGAAAAAAATGCACTGGAATCCCTGCTCTTTTTTGCATGTTAGAATTACATTTTAAGACGGGCAATAAATATTTCTGTTTTTAATGATTCCGTATTTGTTTTTTTTTTTTTAAAGCTTCTAACTCTGGCCAGAAAGTTGATGTAAAACGGCCAATTTACGAAGGTAGTGTGTAAATGTAAATTTGTACCATTTAGACTTTCCCAAAAACACATAAGGGATTAGTGCAGGTAGAACACATCTGGAAGATATCTGTGATGTAGCCCTAAATTAGTAAAAATAGCGTTGGGAAGCCATTGTACCACTGTACTTCATTTTCCATTTCTCCTTAATTTTCTATTTACTGTTTGGTCTCTCCATTAATAACACTAATAAAAAAGTTAGAAATATCTTAAGAAGTACTAAAAGTTTTGCCTGACATTTTTTGGAAGAAATCGGCGTGTTTCAAGGACAGTAACTTAGTTTTCAATCGAACGCTAGGGAGTTGTTCAGTTTACAAAAAAAAATGAAGCAAAAAAGAAACCGTGTAGAATACTGTTCACTTATCATGTTTCGTTCCTCTCTTTCTAGAAAACAGAAATCCTAGTTTTCGTCAGAGGAAGCACACTTCCACTCTGTTAAATCCATTCAAAAACGAGGATGAGGAAGATTGTTTCCTCTATGAAGTGGATGAACAGATTAAAAAGCTTCCCCATACTTCTCTTCCTCTTTTAAAAGTCTTAGCTGAAAAGGCTTGTCAAACTCAAAGTGGATTAATAAGAAAAGAATGCGTCAAAAGGATACTAGATATACTGGGCTGGGTTATTGACACAGAACATTTTTCTGATAATGCGTGCGGGATTTACCTTGCAGAGAAGATATTTCAAGATTTCCTGGTCTCCAATCTCGATTCAGAGAAAATAAAACAATTAGTGAGTGCCTATTCTGGCATTCTTGTTGTAATGGTAAAACATGGTGAACCGCCAAACTTTAAACAAGACTCATTAAAACCGTTGTTGAATAAGTTAAAGAAACTGGTGAAACCCCCTCAATTTTGTCCATACTCCAAAACTCGTCGGGATATCGAAGCAATAATAAAAATGTTGACCTATTCCGTTGAGAATCCAAAGATGTTACACAACGTAAGCGATTGCATTCGTAAGATCGAAACTGTTGAAGATAATAACCAGAAGGTGATCAAATCTTGCAAAAAGTGTCTGGAAAGAAAAGACTGGGTTCAACACTTCCTCATAATTTCTTGTTTGACAATGCAGGTAACTTCGACATTTGCATTTAAGATCGAGTCTCTTAGAAAAAGTTGTAGTTTAAATTTACACATGTGTTATGTATCGTTCATCTTCATCCATGGTTGGTTCAATAATGACAACCAAGGGACTTTATCTTGCTGAATTTTTCCGTCATTATACACTCTCTTGCAATCTCACCAATAACTACTTTACTAATTGACATAACAATACGCTTTTAAGGATGGTTAGTTATAATGTGTCTTTGATGGCTTACTATATATGAACAATAAGTCCACGTAAATACCATTACTCATCCTAGCAGAGCTCAATGTTAGTAAATAGTTCTTCTCTTAGCTTAGATTCTCTTCATTATTTACGGGATCGAATTATCACATAATGTGAAGAAAATCTTTTAAATGTTGCACGGCTTTTAAAAATTATGAAGCTTTGCATAATGGTTATACTTGAAAGTCAGTAACTTTTTTAGGTACGTCACGATTACAAATAATTTGTCATCGAAAATTTAATTAATTTAAAAATTAATGAATGACCAAAAAACATGTTTCGATCACTAGAAGGAAACACATATAAGTTTGTACTCTCTTTATGACCTTAACAAGCGAGCGCTATATATATGAATAAGTGAGATTTTAACGTAACCTAATGAACATATAGAAACACTTGTGGATAACTAAGGAAACACTTCACGTCAAGCTTGTCATCACCTCACCGCTCTATTTATTCTCCTAGATTTCAGCTATTGTCACTCTAACTTGCTGGACACACGGAAAATGTCTTCTGTTTCTAAAATAAACAACAGAACATGGGTACCCAACTGCCCACGTTACAGATACATCTAATTTTGATCAAGTTCGGCGCAGAAACATTGATTTAAATAAAGTGTATTGCTGTGAATAAATAAAAGACTTGGGACACATTAGTTGCTTGTTTTATTAGATCATTCCGCCATTTGATGTATAATTTTACTCATTTTTTTTAAGGTTGTTAACGAAAAGAAAGATATTTTTCTGAGACTCTTGCTGCAAGTAATTACATATTTCTCCAAGAAATTGCGTAAACGCGATCAAGCGTATCGATGGAAATTCTCTCTGTCGGTCGTCGAAAGCCTAACGAAAATAGCCACTGATGTTCCAGGTAAGAAATAACGTTTTCATAAATCTTGGCATTATATTATCCAATCCTCAAACACTTCAATTATTGCCATACTGTGATTTTCGCGATGCCGATACATAGCCTTGGTTTTCATTGTCAAGAAATGGTTTGCAAACATCACCGACTGGGCGTGACTGAATAAAAACTGAATTCTTGTTCAAAAATGTATCGGAACGGAAAAAAACTGTTTCAACAGGACAAAACATACATCTCACCACACAAAACGGCACAGCGCAACACAACTCAACACAACTTAGTGCAATGCAACTTAACTTAGCACAACGAAACGCAAACACAAAACAACTCAACATAACATAACGCAACACAACTTTAAGACAAAACACGACAAGAAATGACTGATCTCTAGCCTGCTTTGCTTCGTCTGTAAAGTAAATTAGCTAGTAAGACAACACCTTCATAAATAAACAAACTTTTTCGTAATTCTAAAACGCCAATCTGGATCACTGAGCCATAGTTTTAAAAAACATTGCAATATACACATAAGCTTTATGAACGCATTGTACAACGTTCTCTGGAATTAACTGCACCAAAACTTACAGCCTTTTAAAAATAAGTTATTAGACAAAATTTGAGGATTATAGACCAACAAGTGCCCCTTAGGTAAGACACCAACACACCCCAACACACTACAGACCATCGCAACCGAAGGAAATATAATACAACACAAGACAACCAATTCAATACAATGCAGTGAAACGCAATTGCACATCACCGAGCACAACACAGCGCAATGCCACACAACGCATGTCAAGATAATTTAATAAGTGCGGAAGTGTAATAAAGTGTAATACAACGGTCCTCGTTTGATCGATATAATTCATCTTAATGTACATTCTAAACTGCCAAAGCTAGATAATTTCACATATTTTATTATTTTTTAACAGAGTTGTCAAACACTGCAGTCATTGGAGATAAAGTGAGAAATATTGATGGCCTGATTGATTTTTTTCAAACCCTGTGGGCACACGGAATGTCAGACTGCCTTGGCATTTTTTATCAGTATGCCAAGTTGCTCGCATACATTGAAGACATGCACATTCGCCGACTGTTGCTAACAGGCATTTTTAAAGAGCTAGATGTTTCTTCAGAAGAAATTCTGAAGGAGAGGTTGAAGAAAAGTCGGTCAATGCAACATCTTGCCATTTCAAAAACGCTTCACAATGGCAAGAATACTTTAATTATGTCTGGTTATTTCGACGGGTCTCAAGTGGTGGCAAAATGCTATAAATTTCGACGAGAACAACTTACAGAGAGGTACGCATTTCAGCAAGCTAATGAAACAAATTTTTCAAAAGAAGCAATAATGCTTTCTTACTTAAGGAAAAGGGATTGCCACCCAAATATTGTGCATCTTATTGCATATGATGAGGAGTTGTCATGCATGATAATGAAACGCCTATCCCAAGGCTGCCTTCTTAAATTCCTAAGAAATCGTCGGACTATGTATTTATCTCCCAAGTTAACAGATTTGCTGCACATGATCATACAGATTGCTAAAGCTCTTGTATTCTTGGAGAAGGAAAAGGTTATTCACTTGGGAATAAGAGCTGAAAACGTTCTTCTAGACGAGAACTACCACGTCAAACTTACTGGTTTTCAATGCTCTCGTAAATCGAACGAGCCTGTGGATAAGGCATACGTAGAAATCGAAAACCACCATTTGAAATGGATGGATCCAGAGGGACTTTCCGGAGTAGCAGTTTCTCATGCTTCGGATATTTGGTCCTTCGGAGTTTTCATGTATGAGATTCTCACGTATGGGTGTGTTCCTTATAACAACCCGACGAACAATCCCGATCATGGTGATTTTGAAAGGAGACCCATGACTGCCCGCCAAGCTAAAGTTTTTGTAAGTAAAATATGATTATGATATGACGTAATTTTTGAGTGTACTTGAATTTTCAATGTGTAAAAATTCTACAAAGTTAATTTGAAGAAAATCCATTCGATTTTTTTTTCATGGGTTGTAAAGTCATATATTAAACCTTTGAACTAATCTAGAATAAGTCTTTCAAGGATAAAATCAACTAATCCAGCATTTGACATCTTTCGTTCTACGGCAGGTTTTACGGGGAGGGAAATTACCGAAGCATTCCTGCATTCCTGAAGAAATATTCCCGGTAATTTCAGACAAATCCTGCAGACCCGGTCATCACGCTCGTGCAACAGCTACAGAACTACAAGACATACTTCAGAAGTATTATTTAGACATTCAAGGTGATAATTTCGTACTGACCGTCTACCATTAAATATTGAAGGCTCACAGGATGTGGGAAAAGTTTCGCTTCTGGTTTAAAAATGTATGGTCTCACACACTGAATGAGTCTCAAGAAAACATTTATTTACAATTAATTTACACGTAGCTTCTCGTGAACTTTATAATTGTTTTGATATACACACCCAGATTGCAACAAAAAAAAAAAATCTAATCTCACGTGTCAACCTGTCAAGTTAGACCGCTCCTATTGGTTGACTTCAAACAAACGACATCGCGCCACCGCCCTTAGGCTGCTAATTCCAAAAATAGTTTAATAATCATAACTAGTTTTCCAACACAGGATTCTTAAAGGTATTTACGTCAAAATATTATTTTGTTCTTTGGAAAACGTAGTTTAGTATACGTTGAAAATGGTAAACAGATTTCATCTTCCTTTCAAGAATGGCTGGGGGATGGAATACACTGGACGAAAGCCAATTTTTTTTTCATATATTTTGATAAATTAGATTAAAAACCTCTGAACACCCAAATGTTTTATTGTTTAACCCACATCTTATTTTCGAACCTCAGTATCCCTAACTTTCAAACCCCAGGTAATACACCTTTTAACACTAAACTCGAGAAACCCTTACATTTTAACCCCTAAACCCTTAAAGGTCTAACCCTTTCAAGAGTTCAGAGGTTTTTAACTTAGTTTGGTTAATTTTTCTTGAACATGGCAGCCAAAATCCCTGGCGCAGGAGTAGAACTGTGCCCACCAGCCAGGGGAAACGAACAGTGTACAGTTGTGGTCAAAAGTTTACATACAGTGGATGTTGACCGACATAGTAGCTATTTATTTGCAAAGGACGATACAAAAATATATCAGTTTATCCAGATAATGAAAACAAATACATAATTTGTTTATGCTAAACGTTAGAAACAAAATTACCTAATTTTTTACCAATAACAGAAGAATGAGCAGAAAATGACTAGGTCCAAAATTTGCATACAATTCACGTGCATCATGACCGTGATGCTGTAAAACGTAGGCGAAAGTAAAAATACTTTTTACATAATCCCTTAATGTAAAGCCTATAAACAATAGATGCTTATCGTGTGATACTACTGGAATATTACCGGGATTTTCCAGTGCATGGCTTATAAATGCGAATGAACTGTGGTCATTTGCAACGCATTTCGAATTGGATGATGATGGGAAAGGCTAAAGAACACAGCATAGAACTTAGGCAACGCATAGTCGATTTCCACAAAACAGGATCGTCTTTAAGAGAGATTTCGAGACGATTAAAGATTCCTAGGCAATCTGTTGCCACAATAGTACGCAAATACAAAACCGTTGGGATGATTCACACCTTACCAAGGTCGGGAAGAAAACCATTGTTATCTGCTACTGCTGAGCGAAAATTGGTCAGGATGATTCGAAGCAATCCAAAACTAACGAAGAAGCATGTTCGTCGCGAAATGCAAGGTGCAGGAACGCAGGTGTCCTTGTCTACAATCAAGCGAGTTTTGCATCGTCGTGGACTCAGGGACTGCCGTCCAAGAAAGAAACCTCTACTGCAGAAAAGGCATCTCCAAGCTCGACTGAAATATGCTTGTGAGAATATACATGGATAAATGAGATGATTTTTGCAATAACGTTCTGTGGTCTGATGAATTAAAAATAGAGCTTTTTGGCCACAATGACGAGACGTACGTTTTGAGGGAAATTGGGGAAACATTCAATCCTAAAAACACCATACCGACTGTAAAGCATGGTGGTAGGAGCATTATGCTGTGGGGTTGCTTTGCTTCTAGTGGAACAGGGGAGCTCACCAAAGTAGATGGAATCATGAAGAAAGAAGATTACTTAAATTCTTCAGAACAATCTCCAACAATCAGTCAGAAAATTGCATCTTGGTCGGAGATGGACCTTCCAACATGACAATGACCCGAAACATACAGCTAAAATAGTCTCGCAATGGCTCAAGCAAAAGAAGATTAGGGTTTTGGAATGGCCTTCCCAAAGCCCAGATCTTAACCCGATTGAAAACTTGTGGACCGAGTTGAAACGACGAGTTCGTGCCAGACAACCGGCAAATCTCCATGACCTTCATGAATTCTGCCAGGAAGAGTGGTCAAACATCACCCCGGGATTCTGTCAACCAAGTATTAGTCATGACCACGCCCATTGTGTGTAAACTTTTGACTTAGCCAATTCACAAACTTTTCCTTCAAGTTGTTAAAATAATGAATAAAGTGTGTTAAAAATCGTTGTGTGAATAACTTTGTTGTTTGTTTTGATTATGAATATTCAGTAGTTCAGTTTTTCTACACTTTTTATCCACATATTGCAAATACATCACACAAAATACAGTGTATGGAAACTTTTAACCACAACTGTATATGTTCTCACCATATTCTTGATTGACTGATCATGCTTAAATAATGGGGGCCAATTCCAGTCAGCTACCTGCAAGTAGTGTTTGTATTTTTTGGGATTTATTTATTCCTGGTTTTGAAACAACAAGACACATATGTCCGTTTCAGATTCTACATCATTACTCAGTAATCGGTTTGTTTTCAATTTTTCCTTTTTAAATAGACCCTAAATCCAAATTCTACTACCTATAGCATAGCTCCCTTTACTAACAATTTTGGTAAATTCTTACTTAGAACATCGACACTTAGAATGACATTGTCGTTATCCTTTTCAGAGAAAATGGAAAACTCACCAAACGTGCAACCAATACCTCCCCCTCCTAAGCTACGCTTTCTTAAAGAGGATGTAAATCCTGAGGATAGTAATCCTGGGGTAAGTCACAGCAATAACTTTAAATCAAGCATCTATGAGCACAGAAGAGGACTTTATGAAGGTATTAATTTTGTAAACAATTATCGCACGAAATCTTCAGTCTTATAATTAATGTTAATCAAGGTTTGCATGTTTAAAATCGCGATCGAATTTACGGTAAAGTTTGTGTAATAAAATTGATTTATTTATTTATTTTTTTGTTTCAATAACCTTTAAGGTTGATGACATTGAGAATCAGGATGAGGATTTTCCGTTCGTACATTTGGACATTACAGGTAATGAATCTGTATACTTGGGTTTGAGGAGTAAGGAAGACTTCCAATCGAGTTAAAACTTAAACCGGACTTTAACCGGACTTGATTTCAAGTCAGTTAGCAGTTGCTGAACCAGGACTTTGAAAAGGAACGTGGGGGGAAATGGGAAATTTTTGACAAATGTATCGACAAAAAATTTATAATGTTCCGACAAATATAATTAATCACAAATATAGCAATTTGTCGGTAATGACCTACCGTCTCATTTTCATCGGTAAAAATTGGACTCCTGGTGAACATTTTACATATGTTGAAATCCTACATATATACTTAAATTAAATATCTAATACTTAATTGGACAATTTTTAGCAGGATGTATGAAACGCAAATTGAATGCGTGAAGGTCAAGGCTATATACCAAAAAATGTGGTGGATGTGCCGACAGACAGGGTCAGGAAGAAATGGGGGAGCAACTACCTCTTCTACCCCTCCCCTCCTTACGCTTGATGAACGTTAGTAAAGGCTGGGAAGCTTTAGCTTACACGAAAAACAACAATCTATCTGGGCTTAGTCAACTTCGAGGTAGTCAACTTCAGATCCGCATCAAATAATATTTAAACTGACGGCCGTTATAAACGTGGTCTATAAAAAACCCGAAAAATCCACTTAGTTAATTTTCAAAAGACAAACGCGCTTGATGGCCTTTCACACAAATCCCCCCAAACCTTTATCATAGTTCTCTTGCTAATGCTAATAAAAACGTGACCCTCACCCTAATGCTTACCGCCATTCCCGACTATTTAGATCGTATTGGTGCTTATTTTGCCGTAAAAATTGCTGTTTGAAACACGTTTTTACATTTGTAAGGTCAAAATCCTTGTAAAAAGATTATGGAGTATCGTATCCATGCTTCCAATTTCTGTGTTTAATGCGTGTTAAGCCGTGGACACACTTTTCAACATTTCACGCAATATTACGTGAAATCCTTAATAACATACACGAGGAGAATATGTCAAGTGACACGGTACAATTTGATTAAAAAGCCCCACTGAAGCTGTTAATTAGTGAAAGGCCAATCCTGTACGTATCTTGACCACACTTTTTTTTTAATGTATACCTTAACTCTAATCCTTATGTAACAAGCTGTCTTAAAATCTCTTCCTTGGCTATGCTATTCAGTATTTGCGGCCACTTTACGTGAAATGCTGCACTTTGTGTCCGGGCCTTAATGCTGAATTTCGATCAAGGGAATATAGCCGCCCGAGTGAGACTGCTTTATCGTTAAAATTGGACAGTTTTCTACTTGGGTCTACCTGAAAGAACCTAACACAACAGGAAAAGTCCCTCGCGCGGCCATGTGAACTTACTGATGGAAGTTCAGCTTCAGTATTATTAGAACTAATACGACTTTTAAATCGGGACGTATTATTTCTAATGCTACCTCATTAACATGCATGAAAGTTACAATCATCGAGAAATTTTGTCGCAACAGTTTAGAAATTTTTACTTCAGTGTAATTTGCACGAATTAGGAACATCTTGAATTTAACCTCTCAATGTTGTTTGCATATATTTAAACACGCAACGAGCGCATAAAAGAGAGAACATCAACTTTAAAATGCATTCTAGTTTAATATTAGAACACGGAGAGTTCTTTAAAAGTAAAGGTGACTTGAAATACTATATCGATCTAAGGCGGCGTTGGTAATTCGTGAACCCCATTCATGATCCTCGATTTTCAAATCATTTTAATTGCAGTACATTTTACTAACACGCATTAGAACGACATGTATTCGTTAATATATTTTGTGGGGGGAAAATGTCCTTATTGTAAGTGAAACGCTGTACACGTTTAGAGATCGGTAGAGTTTTGGAGTTCTAGATAGAAGACTTTACGTACACACAGGAACATATTTGTGGAATTTTCAATGGACTCTTTTCCAAATTTTATTCCCGACTGAAAATGGACTTATCAAATCAAGACGTACGAATTTAATTATATTCACTTACTGTTATTTTGGAAAAACACGAAAATTATCCGATAACTTTAGTATTCTCCAAATGTTTCAGATCTCCCCTGGAATGAGAAACTGCCATTGCCTGAAAAAGATCTGTATAATGAGGTACAACAGATGTTTACCGTGCGGTTTAATATGTTAATTACACTAATTACAAAATATTTGTATTGGACAATTACTACTTTCTGAATGACCGTGAGGAGTGTAATTTTTCCCCTAATTTCTTTTTATTATTTATCATCCACTCCTCAACTTCTGATGTTCCCAACTACCGAAAAAAAGACC
>JBAHVQ010161241.1:0-20109 GCA_036872915.1 Nanipora kamurai | reverse complement strand
GGATAACACTCTTCTCACACGTGACCAAGGAGTAAACCTGTGATGCATGGTAGAGTCAAACTGGATAACACTCTTCTCACACGTGACCAAGGAGTAAACCTGTGATGCATGGTAGAGTCAAACTGGATAACACTCTTCTAACACGTGACCAAGGTAACTTTAATCTGAAAACTGCATCGAGCCGAGAAGCAAATCGTAGTCACAGAGGTGAGAGACACGTGCACTCCCACCAGTGTGCCACAGTGGACGTGTATTGACGTGCAGCAATCTTGAGAGGATTCAAGAATTAATGTAAGCTTAACTAGTTTTTACTGACTTTCTTTGACTTGCGACCACAATTTGCCTCGAGATCAATGTTAGGCTTTGCAACCTTGTCAAGCTAATGTCACAGTTAATTATCCACCTGATTAATTAAAAACATTGCCCGAAAAGAAATGAAATTCCGTGATAGTCTGCCAAAATTTTAGCTTTGATGCAAGGTGTGACAAACATTCCGCTGTAATCTTTTTTTGCACAATGTTTTTGCTCCATGTTCTTGCTCCATCACCTGGTGCCAGGTTGTTCAAAAGGCGATTAGTTTAAACTAGGATTTGTGACAAGTTTGTTGATAAAATATTACAAATGTCGGAAAGGATAAAGAATAAAACAAACCGAAAAAAGTCATCTTGTTAGCTTGATATTCAAGTTATGAAACAAGACAAGACAGAGACAAGGTTGAGATGATCTGATTAATTACTTAGTTAATAAGCAATGACATCATCCTAGGCATGTGTATATATAGATAACAATTAGTTTGCTTACCAATTGGATTGACAATGACTTTGTAATAAAGTTAAAATATCACCGCAACTTTGTCTCTGTCTTGTCTTATTTCATTACTTGAATATCAAACTAAGAAGATGACTTATTACGGATTATGTTTTATTAGTTCCTTTTTAAAGTAGGAAAGGATATTTAGGGGTTTTTCTTGTTCCTATATTATACAAACAGAGAGAAGTTTTAATTTATAGTTGATACTTTAACGTGAAATTGACGAACAAAACATAACAAATACATACGCCGATTAAATTTTAACGGCAGACTAGCGGTAATCGTCCCATGAGTAGCTGGGCCCCGAAGTTTACACAATACACACAAATGATTTTGTTCGAAACCGCTTGTACATTAACTGAATTTTGTCCAACCCAACAAATACCTGTCACCAGTTCACATGTAAACTAAGTATTCTGAAATCTGCATCAAAAATTTAATCAAAAAAGTGTTTTTTGACGCTCGTAATATGTCACTCATTTTCTCAATTTCTGCGGACATTAATGAGTTAAGACGAAAGTAATTTTTAATAGAATTCGAAAAGACCAATTGGTTTCTTTTTTTAAGTTGACAAAGCCGTTAAGCTGAGTACTTTTTTGTCATGCATATAAATACGTACCATGTGGATAGCAATTTTGGCACGTTTTCGACATTTTTTTTACGGTTCTCAAAGTTTTTTGTCTTCTTCAAATGATTCATAAACCTTAGTCGATGTTAGTGAAGTTTTGCAGTTTATTAACGAGAGCTTGACAAAATTGTGTGCTTAATGTGTTTAATGGTCGATCCTATAATACGCGGGAGATTTCAAAGAGTGAAGCTCAATTATAACTGCTTTTCGACCTGGAAACCTGTTCCTGCTGGAGCGCCACAACAACAAAATTTGGCCCCTGGCTTTTCTTAGTTATGGTCAATGACATATTAATTTCAAATTATCAGTTCGAGGGTTATATGTTAAAATATGCCGATGGTACCAATGTCTGTGAATATATCACCAATTATGTTCCCGGCAGTCTTTTACATGGGGTGACAGACTCTGTTGTAGATTGGTTCCGACATAATAAATTCGGGCTTAATCCAACAGAACGTAAGGAGATGGTGATTATATTTGAACAAAATGAACCCAATTTTACTTCCATTACTATTAACGATACAAACATTAACCGAGTAAGGAAATCAACAATTCTTGGTTTATTAACAACTGATGATCTGAAATGGGATGAACATGTAGTTAAAGTAACGACCAAAGTAGCGAAATGGAGATACTTATTAAAGCAACTCAAGAGGTCGGGACTCGACAACAATGATCTAAGATGCTTTTGCTTGGCATCAATAAAATCCATAGTTGAATATGCATGTCAATTTTTTCACTACGGTTTAACGAAGTATTTATCGGATATGATAGAGAGGATCCGAAAAAATCATTATGTATTATTTATCGAGATCTATCATATAAAGATGCTTTAGACTACTCAGGTATGAAAACCTTACTGACAAGAAGAGACAAACTATGTACGAAACTTTTTAAATCAATTATAAACGATGAACGTCGTAAACTCCACTACTTGCTACCTCCGGAAGCTCCGAATATTTTTAACTTAAGAAACGTTAAATCATTTTATATTCCTAACTATCGTACAAACAGATTTAGGAATACCTTTATTACATCGAATCTTATTAATTATACCCAATAGTGTATAGAATTAATTTTAGACTTAAAAATTATTGATATTAGACAGTTTTAGAATAGTTCAATAGGTAGATGTACACTAATAGTTTTCGTATGCTTACTTAATTAGAACGGCATTTTAATTTGATTTTGGTATATTCGTATTCCTAATTTAGATTGATTTTTGACGATGTAATAGTATAAACATAAATCATGTAATTCAGCCTTTCAACTGCTAAATACTCTTTCCAACAAAAGTGGCTCAAAAGGGGCTTTGGAGATTCAGTCTTCTCCTTTGGTGCAGTAAGTGGGAGCGGAAATTGCCAAACTGATATTTTGCTTCCTTCATTCTTCGAAAAAAATAACAAAAGTTGATAACGAAACGAAAGTTGAATAAATTAAACCTACAGTACTTGAATTTAGAATTTAGGCTTTGGAATATTGAGTTTTTCTGGCAATGCATTCCTAACTAATTAACCTTACAACCAAAGTCTACTAACCTTTAAAGTTTTCTGGTAACAGCATATCGAAAGAAAGGGAAATATCGTTTTGTTTCACATTAACCACAATCCCAGAACTGAATATAATCTGGGTAACAGAGTTCTTTCTTCTCTTCAAATTAAAGGCTTTAAACTCCAACATGGAAATCTGTTGGTCAAATGATTCCTCTTTTCCATTCACAAACATATCCAACAAGCCAAGGCTGTTAAGTTCAACCTAAGACAGAAAAAGAGTGAAAAGTATCTTTTTTATCCTGCACTTTTTCTGACTCCCTTAATAACTAATTGCGGACGCGCAAAAATGATACTCAATGTTTATCACTTGGAATTTGAAAAAACGATAAATTTACATCGACGCCTGAAAAATTCTGTTTGCCAGAGGTTTATTGGTTGACAATAACTAGAAAAAAGTGCTAAAACGAGCTGTTGGAAACCATAATACGTTATAAAACCTAATTCACAGAGCTCCTGACCAGACTAGGTGCCTAGGTACAGTACTCGGACACAAGCACTTATATACGAACATTATTTTTTCGTTACGCTTGAATGGCAACGCCTGAGAGCAGGTACTGTATGAAAGTGTAGCACTAAAGTAACGTGCTATGGCACAGGTACAAGAGTGCAAACATCGATGCTTTTGCTTTTTGCCCACAATTGACGGAATGGAAAAAAATGCTCAAAAAAACAGAGGTATTACCCTTTTAGGTCAAACTATTTGATATATAGTTGGAACATGATTGTCTTGGAGGCTGGCTATTTGGTAGAATTTGGGGGGAAATAATTTCCTAAGATAACATTTAGGATGTTCTTGCATATCCTAATTTTTCACAGATTTTTGTTCCAATGTCTGTTAATTTGCGTTTGCTTTCTCCCTTTCCAGTAAACGTGCAACTGGTCAAGCAAAATCCCTAAGGCCCATTCATACAATCAGACCAAACTGATCTAGTTTTTGGATTCTCATTTCATTTGGGTCGGCCAATGTAGGAGGCGTCTTTTTTTCTCTGACATCCCCTCCCTATAAAAATCCTGGATCTCTGCCTGCTTAACATGATAGTTAGCATAGTTATTGTAGTATTAATGGCCGAAAAACGTTGTTGAAGAAAGAAAGAAGAAAAAAATCGACACACCACCCAAAAAAATGTCTAAAAGAAGTAAGTTATGTATTTCTTCATATCTCGTAAGTTCTTTTGAGAACTTAGCATCATCCTTTTATATCAGTTTGATATCTTCTTAAGTTCGTATCATATTCCATAAAATTACAACATCCATACCTGAACAGTGTCACTCTGTCTGTCTTTAAGAGCAAAAGCCACCAAAAATGTGCCACGAGATTCTCTACCGCTTTCCAATTCCAAAGGCTGCATTCGTGCCTGAAATACAAAGCCATTTTCTTCTATATTCAAGATAGTGTATTCACCATAGCCATTGAACGTGTATGAAAGACCGTCTAGAGTTATCAAATGCGGATCACCAAACATTGTTGCTGCAAAAAGAGAGTGTAATAATAACTTATTTGTGTGTTTCACAAATATTGAAAAACTATTAATTTACAGTGCATTGAATAGACATACTAGAACCTTGTTGAGAACTTGTACGACTGCACTTTGAACTTAGAAGTCGCTCAATGTTTTCATACTGAGTTACCCAGTGTGCTGTAAGTTTTTAAAGATATTGGTAAAGATGTTATTCCTCATCCACGAAAGACTTAGAGCGAAAATTTATCTTAATTGTAAAGTTGACATTATATCTAATCCTTCCCTGCTCTCATTTATTCCTAAAAGCATTCGCTATACATGGCAATGAGCAAATAGCCGTGTGAAACATCTTATTGAAATTATTGTTCAACTCTACTACTCTAAACTTTCACAATGATTGACATTGTTGATTTGAAATACTAATGCCTGTGATGTACTGGACATTTTTAAAGTTACACAAAAGTCCTTGTGCAACTTGGTTTTCAAAACTACAAGTTACGCGGAACTGTAACTAAGTTCTACTTTTGATTGTGACTGCAACAAATTTTGACAAGTTGCTTGAACATTATGGCATGTACCCTCCGTTATGCTGCCCCGATAAATTTTTCACGACACATTTTTGGAATGTTGAGTTCTGTCATATTCTGGCCTATTAAACTTGACCGTCGGTTTCAGGTCCCTGCGCGATCTTTTTCAATCGGCAATTTTAAATATTAATTTAAGATAAAACACTACCAAAGAGTTGATTTTAAGATTTAGATTCAGATTAACTTTATTACCGGGGGTAGCACATAAAACTTTGCACTGAGAAACTGGTGACTATAAAAAGATGACATAAACAGTTTAATAAACTTGAGAAAACGGCGCGAACAAAAGCTATCATGTGATAGTGAAATACCGAGGTTGTCAGGGCAAAAATGCAAGTTTAAATTAGGAGGGCACGAACATTCAGAGGCTATTTAAGCATACCCAAAGGCTAACCTCGAATCTATATGATTCTCAAAAGACAATCATATAGATTGTCTTTTGGAAGCGCCCATTTCATAATGGCCACTTCCGGTTCCTTCCACCATGTATGACGTTTTAAGTTATCTTACTCATTTGTGGAGGACGATATCGAGAACCATCATCCGAGGGTCTTCTTTCGTAATATACTCCACAGGATTTTCGGAGTCTACAGCATAAGTACCAGGGATAGACGTCATATTTTAGATGCCTTAAGCTGGCAAATCGCGAACTCTTTGGGTGATATCTGTCCAGAGTTCCTCCTCCTGGAGGACCAACCATAAGTTCTCCTTGCTTGTTGTAACAACATTGTTGCCCTGCGCCACTGGGACTAAAAAGCCAAGATAAACGTATCGGAATATTTTCAAACATTAAGGGTAATGGCGTGTTTGAGTGGGAACATGGTGTGATCATGCTATGGCCCTCTCCGGGTACTGTGTTGCATTAGGAATTTACACTTAGGTTAGATTTATACAATTATTATCACTTACTAGAAGAGAACGTCACATTCGAAACAGTCTCAAAAACCCAGCCCGGTTCACTGTAGTTTTAATTAACTTTCAGCTCCTGTGAACGGCTGATGGCCCACCCCCCAGTTAAAGCCCCTGGCTGCAAACTTTATAACACATCACTCAGCTAACAGACATCTGATCTGTGTATGAGTACCTTGGCATTATGGAACGAAAGCAATGATAAGATCCATTATGGTATACTTCACAGGATGCTTTCCTTGGTGGCCTACACACTTCACCTTGTTCAAAGCGTCCGTTATCGGCTTCAGCTTGTTCAAGACTTCTTGGGCAGCCTATCAATTCATCTGAAAAGAAAAAAGCAAAAACATAAATCATTCAGTCCTTGTGTTTGACCGTTTTAAAGATTAACGCCTTCCTGTCCGTATAAGTCCTCAATGACATATGGAGACATTAGCATTTTACTCTGGCGAACGCCAGACGATTTTACTCGTCAAGGGAAAAGTCCTCGGACACGAAAGGGTTAATTTCCAATTTTACGAAGCTTAAAAGATAAAATGTTGCATCAGCTTTTAAGATTTCTGCCGGTGTACTCAACATCGTTCGTGGATTATTTTTATACTTGTCACATTATGACGTGATCTGTGCATCAATACTGAACTGAATTGACAACGGCAATTAAAATGAAATGTATTTATGAATCATATAACGTAGCCAAAAAATGTAACTTCAGCCAATGCTACACTCAGTTTCACTGAACTACGGTTTTATGACAAGAATTGCCTCTGTTTAAAACCTCCGAAATCGTTTATCATCTAATCCGTGAAAATAGACGAATATAAAAAATGTATGAACATACTTCTAAGTTTTTCCACCTCAGTATTGTCGTTTACGAACCAATCTTTGCAATTTCGGTAGATTCCTTGTTTATCATAAGCCGTCTTGACGTCTTCGCTAACATTTGTTGGAATCGTCAAGAATAAGGCACTGTAGACACGAGCGGGAAGTCCTCGAGTTGGAGTCTGAGCGCGAATTGTAACTGCAGCTAGAGGTGAGAGCAGGGCTTTCGAAACGTTTTTATCGGTTGGTCTGCGAAGAAATGAAGCACAAGTTATTAAGAAATACTCATTCATAAATTATTTTTTGTCAGTAGATGTACTACAAAACATACCGTGCACAAGTCTCCGAGAATTGAAAAAGATATGACAATCCAAACATATATTACAATCTAAAATTATTTTGTTCTCCGATTAAAATTACTCAAATTTTACTTGCCTAAAACTGCAATTTATCCCCCAACATTCAGTTGAACTATATATAATTTCTAATGACTAATCCCGTAAGAATTGACAGCTAGAAGAAAATATTTGGCTTTCAAATTATTAAGACAACATTCTCTGAAAGAGAATTTAAAAATAATATCGAACAGTTAGCTGTTGGGTACAATAGAGTGTTTTTTTTAGACTCGTCTTTCCTCTTCGTGTTTTTTACATATATTTAATATTAGACCTATGAGTGTCTAGAAGTTTTGAAATTAAATTTGGCTTGAGACCAGGCTGGAGAGTTGAATTACCTAAAATCTTAATTGCATTACTTTTTAAGTCGAAGTTGAAATTATCAAATGTTCAATAATTTATAGTAGAATAAACCAGACTAATCGATCATAGGTTTCATTAGTGATACGTTTCTTCGAAATGTCGAGTAATGTGTATGCAACAGTAGTCGACAGGGACATTTTAATAAATTACCAGCGCTATAAAAGAATGGACGACGGTGGAAGATCATCCACAATTATTGGTTATTAAATCTCGGAACAGTTTATTACCAGAACTGCTTAATATAACTTCATTTCTGTCCTTTAAAAATAGTTTAAAGAAATCCTTTTAAAACAAACATGACAACGTCAACCAATTGTAATACATAGTAAATTTTTAAGGTCTTTTATTTAATTCTTGTAATAAATTTCAACGTATGTTAATAGATTTTTAATATTTATTGGTGCTATTAAATTGTGTGGTAACATTGCTGAAGGGCCTGTAATTCATCACCTTTAGAAATTGACACTTGTTACGCTCGGAAAATAAAGTAATTATAATTATTAACCGTGACCTGAAGTTTAGCAAGAATTTTTGTAATCGTTTTTTCAATTTCCTTGGACAGTAATGACCGTAAATCTTCTCATTGCTCATGCAACAGGAAAATTTCACCAGGCACTGCCTTTGCGGAAGTCGATCATGCTACTTAAAGATCTCTCGCAGGCTACAGTATATTACGACATCATGATATCGTGATTTAAGAGAAGGTAGCGACTAAATTTATCATTCGCCTTAGGAAAACTTGCAAAGATCTTACCACAGCTTGTAGGAAATTTAAATCGCTATTTCCCTTAATCATGGTATTATTATAAATACACAGCAGGTTTTTGTCCTGCGGGGTTTTTTGTCGGCATACCCTACAAGATAGTAGTTTTCTCGTGCTCGCAAGCGTAGAGAAGTACTTTATACTTCTACCTACTTGGGGGTTGCGATTTTCACCAAATCTTCAACGGTGTGAAATCCGAAGTTGTCGACATTTTCTTTGATTACTATCGTCTCCTCCAGGAGTTTCAATGAATCCCAGTCGAATTTAGCCACCTCTATATGCACAGTCCTGGTTTTGAGATTGTCTGGATCCCATGCCAAGAACAATGGGTTGATTTGACTTGTCCAGTCCTTAGCTGCAAGACCTGAAACTTCAGGTCCATGTCGTCCGACGGCAACTGTATAAACAAACACAAGCAACGCTGAAAATTAGTACATTCAATGTGTTAAATAATAACTGAAAAACCAACAAAGCAAGCGTTTCGCCATGAATATGTACTGAATGTTCATGTCTATGTTTATGATATTGCAAGGGATTACCCTAATTGTTTGAACGGCATGGGCTAATTGATGTGAAAGTTGTGGTGGTAGAAGTACTTTTGGTTTCAGTGTTGCTGTTGATGTCGCGTGGTGAAGCCTATATTTATGTTGCTGTTGGTGGTGGTTTTGGAGTTTCAGTTGGTGCCAGTGTTGATGTTGGAGTTGGCGCTGGTATTGCACGGTGTTGACGTTCAAGTAGGTGTTGATCTTGGCCTTGGTGCTGGAGCTAGAGTTGGTGTTACTGCTAGTGTTGGTGTCGGAGTTAGAGTTGGTGTATTTATCGGTGTTGGTGCTAGAGTTGGTGTTGGTATTGGTGATGATATGGGTGTTGGTGGTGGTATTGGTGTTGATGCTAAAGTTATTGTTGGCATTAATGTCATTAGTAACTGTAGTGATTGTGGTTATTATAACCGAAGGGGCGGTAATTACGATAGTAGTAGCGCTAAGATTAATTTTAGAGTTAGTGTCAAGGCCAGAGCTGCTTGTGGTGTTGGAGTTGGTACTAATGTTGGTGTTTGTGGTGCAGTTGGTGTTCATTACTGATTTTTCTACTTGGAATTCATTGTTGAATCAACACACAACTTTATTAAAAATAGGTGCATTTTCCACTGGTCAAACTATCTAAAAGGGACAATTTTTCTACTGAATAATATTACCTGAGGTAAAAACTCCTGTAAAATTAAATGTTTTCCCGTTATTTAACGAAATCTCCAACGGTATTTTTCCAATTTTATGCAACGGTGGACTGACACATGATCCTTCATACTGGCTTTCGTAGTTTCCCTTTGTCGTAAGATTGCCATTAAATCGACAAACAATGACGTCAGCTGGCATAAAACACGGACCAGAGACAAATATATGCGTTCCACCGAGCACTATCCCAGATTTTGGTGATAAAGTTAAGCCTCCTAGAAGTGAAAGGTAAATGCTGTTTTGAAGTACACCAGTTGAGTGGGAATATGGTAAAGTATAAAGAGATTTACAAGTCTGTAGCTAGCTCACTCTCTACAGCTACTGTTGGTAAGGCGAAGCAGAAGGACTAAGCAACAAAAATTCGGTGTTTTCCAACGGGGCAAGTTTAACAAAATCATATCAAGATTTTCCATTTTTTTTAATGAGGGAGGACCTAAATCATGAATGCTCACACATATAGGAGTATGGCCGATCTAAAAAAAATATTATAGATTTTTACTTCACTATTATGGATTGGAACCTAGCTAGCAGAGCTTCCTATGTAGTCTGTGCTACCAGAGGAGAAAGGAGACTGCAGAAATCGTGTTTTTTTCTGATCTGAAAATGCAAACCGTTTGCTTAGAGACATGTTCGTATTATTGGCCGGTGATTTATTTATCCGGTTATGGTACAGCAAGCTTAAATTTAGTCACCGCCTGCATAAAGTAATATAGCTGTGCTCAGAAAAACAGGTATAATCAGAAAAAAATTTGTTTTGTTGGCCTCGAATCTTGGGTGACGGCGACATGAAAGAAAAGACACGATTTCTGCAGATGATGTAAAGGTAGAGACTTGCGTCGGCAGTATAGAACGGCGGGCCTTCGGTCGAACCGTCAGTTTTTTCTAAATTTAAGTTCTGGTAGTTTCCAAACCCTTTTGGTTATTTACAAGCCGATTTTTGCAGAGCTATTTTTCTCGTCTGGTAGCAAATATATTGAGGCTCTGCCAGCTAGGTGATAGAATTGTTGTATGCCTATTAAACTAGTTTGTGGTTAACAGGTCTTTCCAATGAAATTACGCGGCATGGTAAAATGACAACAAAGCCGAAGTCTGAGAAGTTTCCGATACATTCTTTTGTGGATTACCTGAGCGGTTAAATTAGGGCGTAATCATCGAGTAATGCTACAAATTTTATGGATAATTGTTAGATGTTCGGGTGAAGATAAAATTTTGAGTGTCAGAAGCTTTATTTTATGACCCAGCCAGGACCAATTGCAAAAAAATTAATACAATTCTAAGGGCCACCGACTGGGAATCAAACCTATGACTTTTCTTTCACCAAAAATTTATTTCACAAAAAATACAATCCATCAGATCAATCAAGCCTAAGTGATTACTATTCCTTGTAAACAATAATTCCCAACAAAAATTTGTCTAATTGAAAGGATTTCACAAAGCCTACAGGCTGTCTGTATTAAGGCAAAGTTTCCCCCTGACATCGTCTTCAGAATTTAACGACGACGTTATTTTGTTCATTTACTATGTTCATTTTCTCATAGCTTAGGCTTCGGATGAAGGAAAGTAGCTGCATATGAGCTACATAAAACATAGTGCTGATATTTCCATTGTTATTTTTCTTCTTACAACAAAGAGAACAAAATCATTTGATTTTGATATTAAACGGGGAGAGCTTTTTTTCTAAGTTAAGGTAAGAATTACTTAAGTTTGACTGTACGAACACATTAGGCAAGAAAAGTATGCAGGTAATCAAAAACAAATAAAAATTGTGTAATCTTCATTTATTCTTCGAGGTGTGTTTTGGTCAAAATTTTCTTATAAAAATTCCTGTGCAACGAAAACTTGCCTTAGTTTTCTTTTACTGTATTTGCAAGAACACTAGTCAAATTTTAGTCAAAATTTTCTTATGAAAGTTCCTGTGCAACAAAAGCTCGCCTTGGTTTTCTTTTACTGTATTTACAAGAACAATTTAAGTCATGAACATTAGCTTTTTTATGACTTTTAAGGTCCGTTTACATTGGCGATTTTTGTCGCGATTTTTGTTGCAGAGTTATGGTTTGGACAAATTTTATGTAGTCAATCGTCGGTAAATACTGAACCCACAACCCATGTCTCTGACCGTTTCTGGGTATAACATGTGCTAAAACCATAAGTCGGCAACAAAAATTGCAGTAAAATTGCTAATGTAAACGAGCCTTTATGTTATCCCATTCTTGAGTAATTAAGTATGGAGCTTCAGCTGTAACTTCATATGTTTTCTAGAGCACAAAATTAAAAGATCAGCTATATCTTTGGTTTGCTTTCACTTAAACTGACCCAGACTATATACAGCCTTTTAAGGACCCTAAACTGATTACATGTGGATCACCTGAGACAACTTATGACGTCACAGCTCAAACGGCATGCTTAATAACTCCAGAATGAGATGAAATATGAAAGTCATGTAAAAGTCAATTTTCATGATTTTAAAAGTTTTTTAAAAGTAATCATAATACACCGAACATTCTCGTTCATTTTAAAATTCTTCTTCGCAGTAAGATTTTGAGTTTTTCCAATGTCACTGGGCTTCTTTTTCCAGCTTAGTTTTTCATTGAGCACTTGAAAAAATTCTTCATGCTTCACACTTCACGACTCAGGTAATTTTCAGAAACATTGAACAACCGTGGAAATTAAACGTTCAGTTTATACATCCTCATGCAACATACGAATTTTTATACTAGTCTTTTCCACAAATTAAGGATGGAAATGGTTTTAGCTTAGTGTTTCGGGAAGAAAATGTCGGACAAAAACAATGTTTTCAAATGTATAGTGAGAGCACTTCACATTCCCCCACATTCCCCCACATTCCCCCACATCCCACTAGTTCCAGTTCTCACATCCCTAAGTAATGTGCCACCCAAAATTTATGTTATTCCCTCAATGCAACTCTGTCTCGTAAAGTACATTTCAACAATTCCTTGATTTTGTTGTGCATTATTTTGCATTAATTCTGGAGGGATGAAGGTCGATTTCTTTTTACAAATCTACATTGTTGAATTGACGTGGGAAGCTTATTGTCAGCAACATACATTTATCGATTAGCGTAGGAAATCATTTGCCATTGACTGATGAGAGAACTAGCTCCATTTCAAAACTGTATTACGTCCATGAAAAACAAAAATCTTTTCCAAGTTTAAAACATTGCTTGTAAATTTCTTCCGCCCGTCCCATTGGGTGCTTGGTTAACCTTTTCCTAGTTTGCTTTCCGAAATTAATGACCCAAATGTAAAGAAACAATCCAAATTATTTCTAGAAAATCCTGATCTCTAACCTCCTGTGTTACATCCTCCTTGTTCTATCCGTGATTCATCTACTCGAAATATGAACTTTCCAGGAACTCCAATGTTTGTTAAGGATGGCAACCGCCTGATTAAATTCGTCTGTGATCCCTCAATGCTTCTAAAGCGGCGACCATCTCCAAAGTTAAAACCCGCCTGAATAAAATGAAGGATACCGACAGATGATAAATTATTTTCGATTGATGTCGAGTCACAGGCCATATGATCATTAATCATTGCGCACGTTCTGAAGTTCATAAGCTAAAATAACTGATCGTGCTCTCAGTATTTTTCGAACCAAAGCAGTGTATTGACATGG
Source organism: Nanipora kamurai (assembly GCA_036872915.1). Taxonomy (NCBI): domain Eukaryota; kingdom Metazoa; phylum Cnidaria; class Anthozoa; order Scleralcyonacea; family Helioporidae; genus Nanipora; species Nanipora kamurai. The sequence goes on along the minus strand of JBAHVQ010161241.1, from coordinate 6,957 downwards.
TGCAAGATTACATTACCATCATGTTTCACATTCTCCTTCACTTCTCAAGATTAAAGTTTGGTAAAAACAAGTCTTGTTAAAGTTTATTGTATCTCATATTTAGACAGACGTGTTCTTTTCTTTCTAGATGTGATACTATTACCTGTCCCTAGTTTCTTTTACACCTCAAACGGAGTTGTACTTTTGCCTTTTTCAGACAGCCAGACAAGGTGGCTAACAAAATCGTACTCTCAGTACCTTTCCCTATATCAAACTTTGTTTCGTTTTGCTTCGTCCCCTACAATGACTGGCTCATTTCTTTCCGTTTAAAGAGAGAATTCCTGAGAGCCTGAGATCTAGTTCTGTTTATCATTTTAAGAGTTTACAGTGTATTTCGTTGTGTATCTGCTAAACCAGCTGACTTCTCTACTCACGCAACTCTCACCACTTGTATTCGCCCCTTACTTGGAAAAGCGTGTTAGCCCTTTTCCTGTTAAAATTTAGTACACCGTAAGAACACGGGACGCCCCATTTCATCCGATGGTTTTGTTGGTTTGTTTTCTTGTCCTTCTACAGCCACTGCTGAATTTGTAGAAAGAGTCAGTACTTTAATTCGAAAATTCTCTCCATTGCTAAATGCACATTAGGGATCCATCACATGTTCTCCATTTTCCACATATATTTTGACCTTCTCTATTTCTCTTGTCGTTGCCGCCTAACTTCCAAACACACACCAGTATCATGTTTTTATCGTTTTTGTAAGATATTTATTCTTTCGCTGATGATAATATTTGCATTTCGCCGCTACTCAAATTAAGATCTATTAAGACCACAAACGCAGCTGTATGTATATCACAGGAAGGAATTATTATTTATTGTAACCTTCGCTTTGCCATACTGATCTTAATAGCTCAATAGTTACAGTGTCACACCGGAGTTCGGAACGTTGCGGTTCGATTACCAACTGGGGCTTAAAATTTTATTCGCAAAACTTCGATTGTAAAGGGTTATTGTTTACTCTATAACAAAAAATGTTGATTTGTTTTTTTTCAAAATAGTCCAATTCGCCACAGTTTCTGTCAGTGTAAGCATAGCAGACATTACTACAAACTCAAACTTCTACCTAACTCGGAATTCCAAGGGATTTGACAAAACTGCAAAAAAATCATTCAGAAATTTTGGTCATGTTTCGTTGTGAAGCGGTTAACATTGAGGAGATACGCAAAATTAGCACTTTTCCCGTTTAATTTTAAGCGTAGGTTCCAACACTGGTAATTTCGAGTAAAAATTACAACAGAATCTTTATGAAAATAGTAAAAGAAAAGATGGCCCTTTCAAATCCTATATTTGGGGTATTGGACAGAATAGAGTTAAACCATAAAAGACCGAATATTTTTAAGGTTTTTCTTTCTCAACCCACATAGCATGCGATTCTGTGTGCTATGTCCATTTAAAACAGAAAGAGGGCTCCACATCAAGAAATAGTTGATTCTAGTTCGACTATATAGCAAAATATCACTTTTCAAACTGTAACAGCCCACGTGCAAGTGGACCAGTGAGGGTGAGACTCTACAGAGACTCTGCTCCAGTGAACAAACTGACCCACTGAAGGAATAAGGGGAAGGAGACGAAAGAACACCAGAGACAGGGGGCTCGTTTCGGTCACCTTTTTTATGATTTTGTTAAAGATGTTATAACTACAAAGTTAACTCAGTATGTTCTGAGGAAATTGAAAAAGAAAAACATTCAAAAACTCTTGTTAAACTTATTATGCGTGATATATTACGCGCGGGAAAACCATTTTTCTGATTGTTTGATGCAGATTTCAAAAATCTTAGTTTCGAGCCAAAATTCGAACAGAAAGTAGGTGAAGATTACAAACGTCTTCATTGCAAACTCATGCGCAAACATACATTCGCAAATATATTTTTAGAGATCTCTCGTTAAAGTTGTATGGGCGTTGCTGTTTCATTACCAAACACAGATCACTCGATACATTCAATTTACCTGTGCTGGTATGCCACCTTGCCCATTCTGTCCTTTGCTCGCGTCACCCGTTGTCCACTCGGTTTTGTTGTAAAGAAATATTGCAAAAGAGTGCCTTCCGTTGGTAGTGATAACAGCTTGAAAAGTATTTCTCTGAAATTTGGAAGAATTGAAACTGAACACTGTAATGAAAATAACAATCTGCAATTGAGTGCTCGTTAACGAGGTTTTACGAAACGTTTTGTATTGTCTTTAATCACTTTTATTCCAATTCTTGTTGAATTTCTTTAGTTATTCATTCGTTCATTCAATCATTCATTCATTCATTCGTTCGTTTGTTCATTCGTTCATTCGTTCATTCGTTCATTCGTTCATACATTTATTTATTTATTTATTTATTTATTTATTTACTTTTTCAAATACGTGCGAGTAAAAATTTCCAGTTTCCTGAGTAATTAGGTTAATTTTCTAGTAACAATCACTCATAATATTTAAATCTCTTTGTAGTGTATGTCTGACATATAGCTACACATGTATGGTATAACAACTGTAGCAGGCTGTTCAGGTCCCCTTGTATGAGAGTTTTAATTTTCGACATTTAATGACCACTTTATGCTTGCTTCTTATACTTATATTAGAAGTGTTACTGCACTCGCTACATATAACCAGAAGAAAAAAATTTATCTGCGGTCACGTTTCTAAAATTTAAAGTGATATTTTTCCCCAGTATTCAACAGCTCGAGGATCGACTCTACTGTTTGAAACCACTATTCATCCTCTGCTTTCCTTGGTGTTTTCAGCTGCCTCTCTTTCCCGGTGGCTTGTTCGGGTTTCGTCTCCTAGCTCATTGCCACCAGTGCCATTTACAACAGCACCTCCATAGTCTCTCAAGAGTTTCCTTTCCATCTTCACAATCTCAACGACAGTAAATCACCCCATTCTTAACGTTCTCATCTAATTCATCAGGTTGTTTGCCGAGATATCAAACATCCCTATCCTCTCCCAATGTCTCAGCGTTCTCTCACTGAGACTTCGATGTCTTTCTGCTTCTAGTAAGCTTGACAGAAAGAAGCACTCCAAGGCTACCTTGTTAGTCTGTATATCCTACTTTTTCTTTCCTCCTTCCTTCTGCTTTCTCTCATTCTTTTTCTTCTGACGGTAGAGTTGATATTGCTTAGTTTCAGAAGCTGGATAGAGATCGGGTACTGCCTGACCTTCCCAGTAATCCCTACCGGGATGGATACTGACCCATCAGGCGCCAGTCCCCAATTTGTCATTACTATTATTTACTATTATCAACATTGTTTTGCATATTCATAAAAGTAGATACTTTAATCCTAATTGGCTTGGTTATAGACTTTTTCTATAAATGGCGGACGTCGCACGGAAATGAGGCTCGCGTGTTTCTTTTCAGTTAAAACAAAATGTCTCAAGAAAAGTTTTTTCATGGCCGTCAACGAGGAAAGTGTCCAGTTTTTAATCCATTCTTTGATTCATTCTTTTTCAACAATGTTCAGATAACGTTAGATAAGGTAAGTCCAAAACATTTCTACCACTAGGAAACGTTTTTACACGTTTAAAGAGGAAATCACAATATTTTTGCGAGATTGTTGACAGTCAACTTAAATATTTACATCTAAGACTACGGAGATTTTGTTGACCAACTACTGCTTGGAAAAGTTTATATATTTTAGTGATACGGAAGCTAGCACTTTCGTTCATTAGAACTGCTGAATTATGATGGTTATCAGCCGATGTTGTGTGCATCTGTACTCCTCAAAACTTGTAATATAAGCAAGCCTCGTTCTTCAACATTCTCAAGGAAGGAAAGTAAAAAAACAGTGTTTGGTACGACTACAAATGTGCGAGAGCTCAACGTAGAAAGGCGTGCTCTCGATGAATAGTTGACGATGATGATTTTGTCTGTCTTGGGATAAGAGGTCTTGCACGAACTAAACGGCACGCACAAAAAAAATAAACATCGTTTTAGTTTAACAGTCGAACGAGTGTAAACCAATCATAAACACGTTCAAAGGATCCAGAAGAGAATTCGGCGACTCAAGGGAAACCAGCAAGCAGTATGTGATGAAAAATGAAAACTTAAAAGAACTATAAATGTATTCAAAATGGATATTAAATTTCATGGTTCTCTTAACAAAGATATTTTTTGTTATAAAATAAAACGAAATTACCAAATTAAACATGAAAAACCAAGAAAATTAGACCACGAGAAGTTGGTTAAAAACCGAGGTGATTGTCGAGGATTTTTAACAAACTTCGAGGTGTTTGGATATCTGATGAAACACGACTTTCGGGTGTATGATATTGCACCTGAAACGGATCAGTAAAATGGAGGAGAAAATCGAGGTGAAAGTTGCCTTAATTTATGTAATTTCTCCGTAAGTTATCCATGTTTCGGTACTGATTTCCTTTGTGTTTTTCTCATGAATTGTTAATGGTTTAGTCCACATCTTTAACATATCCTTTACAGAAACTACTACCCTACACTATAAGCAAAAATATCCTTCGAAACGGTAATTATAGAATGTTTTTAAACTTTTCTTCCTTCACAATGTTGAAGAACGAGACTTGTTTATTTTCTAAGTTTAAACAGAGTCAGATACACGCCACAACTGTTACCCACTATAATTGAGCTAGTTTTAATGAACAAATGAGATTGCCTGTCACTAAAATAGAACTTATTCCATGTGGTATTTTGTCAACAAAAACTAGTTTCGTCCTAGATGTCAAGATTTTAGTTGACTGTTAATAACCTTGTAAAGATATCGTACTTGTCTCTTAAAACGTGTAAAAATGTTTCTGGTGGAAGAAATGCTTTCAACTTACCCTCTTTGACGTTATCTAGACTGAATGTCTAGAAGAATGAATCAATCAATGGATGAAAAATTGCACTTTCCTCGTTGGCGGCCTTAGAAGAACGTTTGTTGTTCTGACACAAAAGCACACGAGCCTCGTTTCCGTGTTAAGTCCGCCATTTATGAGAAAGGTCTAAAGAGTAACTAGCACTTGCCAAAGGTTCTACCCCAAACGAACGAGGGCGGGAGCGTCCAACTTCCCGTAGTAGGTTGGAGCTCATGTTTGTCCTACCCTTTGCCCTCTAATTATTATTATTATTATTATTACTTTTATTTTTACTATCACTTATCATTATCATTATCATTATCATTATTACTATTATTATCATTATAGTTTGGAAGAATTTAAAATGGAGGGCACTAACACTTCACGTGCTCTCATGCATCCACTCTTGTTTCTATCGTTCTATGGAAACATGCAAAAAGTTTTGAATTCGTTAAGTACCATGGTCACGGCAACGGTCTCTGTAGCTCAGTGGTTAGAGCATCCCAGTAGATTCGCAAGGTAGCGGGTTCGATTTCCAGCAGGAAACCCGATGTTGCATTTTTTGGAACAGGTCCCGGTTGGATCTTAAAATTACAATATCCTCACACTCGAAAATTTCCTTCGTCAAAAATTTTCACTTAAAGTAAGTTACATCGGATGGAACTCTACATGTTGATACTTGAAGAAGTATGATTTATTTACCAGAGTACCCCTTCGCGGTCGGAAAAACCTATCTTTAAGGAAGTGTGCAACATTATACCAGGTGGCGATGAAAATCCACGACGCTCGAAATGACCCAAAATTCCCCGGGAAATGTCGCTTTACATCGTTAGTAACCCGTCGTAGCAGTCGCACGTCTTTCGACTCTCGATAAAACACGTCCCCGCCATTCCTAATGTCGACATCGGCCCAAAATGGAGCAATAAGCCGACGACCATTGTTTACTGGAAATCTCTGTGGAGTGAAGTCCTCCAGGTTGATTCGAAATGAAATTACTCCATTGGTATTCACCTACAACAAAGAATGAAGAAAAAAATGATATTGCCACAAGAAGTTCGTAAAAAGGGGAAAACATGAAGGCCTCCCTCCAAGGCCAATATGCTTGACTTCAAATCTAAAGAGATAGTCTTGACCTGACACAAGTGATTTAAGAACAGAAAATTTCTTTCCCTTTTCACTTCGTCGTAACAAAAAGTGGCACAGATCTGACAACTTCCAAACTCTTCATGGTTTTAAATATTGTTGTTCTTCGCATGAGATAGGTTGAGAGTCTGCTTTTAATACAATTAGGAAAGGCTAGGATGACGACGGCAATAAAACCTCCACTAGCACCATCATACTTACACATGTTATCCGTACAGAGAATACATACAACAAAATTAACAAAATTAACGTAGTTTACAAATTCACAATACAATTATTTGATATGATTACAATAATAACTGTAAGAAATCTTGAAATCTTAAGATTCTTTTCTATCCACAAACGTGCGACAGAAGTTCGAACTTTGATTGTGGAGAGAAAAGATTTGCCATTTTTACGACCCAATGGGAAGACAAAGATATTTTCTATCTTGAGATATCTTGTACTCGCATCATGTGGAGCCTGTTTTTCGAATTTAGATATATTGAGATATCTTGTACTCGCATCGCGTGGAGCCTGTTTTTCGAATTTAGATATATTGAGATATCTTGTACTCGCATCACGTGGAGCCTGTTTTTCAAACTGAGTTTTAAAGTCTGGATTATCTCTAATGAGCGAATTAAAATTCAAATCTTCCTGAGAGCAAACGTGATGACAATGTAAAAACGTTAATACATAAACATATATATATGTGTGTGTGTGTGTGTGTGTGTGTGTGTGACTGAGTATATTGGAGTTTTTATTCAGGTGGAGATGCTCGCGTATTCTTGTTGGGAGGTGTCTGTGTGTTTCTCCAATATATAAACATATATAAATATATATAAACAGTTTGGTCTTTCAATTCTTTAACTCATTAGTTTCCGATTGTATATGATGTCATCTAAATCGGTCCACTTAATATGCGATTTTTCCAGATATCTCCACTCACTGGTGTCATGGGAGCTCTCTGACTGAGGAGGTAAGCTTTTCCAAAATAGACATTTCAAT
>JBAHVQ010161203.1:0-21813 GCA_036872915.1 Nanipora kamurai | reverse complement strand
TCATAATATTTACAAACCAGAGTAGCGTTTGGTATGTCGGAAATTTCACCTGGTTGCCGTGAACTTGTATCTTACGGTCTTGTAAGTATTCTCCGTCGTTTTTCACATGTGGTAGCATTCCGTAGCAGACAATATTTTTTTATCCCAAATTTTCCTGGACGAAAAGTCTAAAACATACTCTCTGAGACGGAGGGTGTAAGAATGAAAGCTCAGTAATTTCAAACCGGGGGAAGTTGTTAGGTAGAGGGATGTAGATTAAGGGCGCGGAAACAGTTGTGCGAGCCATAATTTTTGACAACAGATTAAGTGAAAATAATTGTGAAGTACAATTTCTTTCATAACTGATATCCCTTCACTTATTTACCACGCTAAAGCTGTGCATTTATACTTAAACAGTCAAAAAATAATTCTGTCATTAACTAATAGTGCATATCATATATCAATATATCTGCTCTACTAATAATTATTTTGAGCTTTTCAACATAATAGCGATATGTACGCAGCATATCCAGTTTCATGAGGGACCATGAATAGAGAAGTGAAATGGTCAGTTAGTGGCGGATTAGATTGCGATTTTCAGTGTGGATAGTTTGGCCAAAATCTTGGGCCAGGTTCACGAAGATATCCCCGTAAACGGTTTTATCTGTTAACTGGGTAGAAATTTGCCCTTGGTCAGCCGGGCTCAAATATTGCATAAACTATGCGAAAATGTCAAAACAACATAGACAACTTAAAAATTTCCGATGTGAGTACATTTTTAATTTCAGTTTTAGCCAGATCTAAAATTGTCCGAGTGGTAGGGTATTTTTTCACCTGGTTAACCGGGCTGAAATTTGACCCAAGGGAGTGACATTCGTCCATTGTTCCTCGGGGATGTACGTCTATTCATTCGAATCCCAAATGGTTGTGAATGTGACACTTCCGGGTACGGTATGTAGACACCTTGAATTGGGTTAGGTTCGAAAGAGCATTTGGCTCATGGACAGAACTCTTTGAGAAATATCCATGAACAGTACTCATGTTTTCTACGGAGTCGGAGGTTATAGAAAATTGTTGCAGGTTATAAGGTGTCTTAGGACGGTACTTTATATTTGTCAAAGATGTTTGCAGACGAATTTTTTTGCAGATATCATAGCTTTAGTCATCATACTCCTTAATTATTTGCTGCTCAGGTTGGTGCTATTTCTGAGAAATGTTTAGTAAAATCTTTTCAAGTTTCAGCAGCCGGTAGCCTTCTTTAAACTTCTATCTGGTTAGAAAACTCTAAATTACATGTAACTATTAGGAACATGAAAGTCTATTAAGACACTGAAAGTTGTCATATTCACGTAACATGTGGTCAAAAATTAGGTTGTTAAATTTTCATCCCAACGTATTTTTTTTTGCATTCAGAATGAAATACTCTTCATTTCCGGTTGCGAAAGACGCGTCAGAGCTCTAATCTGAGGATGTGGCAAAACTCGGGAAAAATAGAAAAATTAAAAGTTATGAAACTAGTTTTGATGTTACCTTCTGAAGTCTAGATAATGTTGAAAATATAAGGGGAATCAATTTTTCTACATTGACATCATCATGTGGCTTCATGGAGAGACAGCCTCTTAAGTATCTTATGATGTAAGTTTATTTAGTTAAGACAGTTTTATGAAGAATTAATACAACGTCATAAAGGATCAATGAAACTGTAAAGTTAAATTTTGATGAAGGATAGTATGCCTGCAGGAATTTTTCATACGCGTTAGTATTTTACTTATTGATTAAAATTTAAACAGTCCTATAAAATTCTTAACCTGCAACATATTCGAAAAGATATGACTTGATATTCTAATCTAGTTGCCTTTATGTTAATTTACCTACCTTCTTCAACTTCAGCGCTTTTATAAACTGCTCGTACGTTATTTGTCGGTTATGTGAAGAATCAATATCAAAATTATCTTCTATCCAGGTGTACCATTTTGTATCAACGGAGGCGCTGAACCAAACAGAAAGTTTTATTAGATATTTTACCTAGTTTTAGTTGGTCAGTAAACTATAATTACCCATGGTCGCCGGAAGTCGGGGGGTCTAAAGAATTTACAGCTAAAATGAGATTACTTAGCATACATGTGAAAAAAAATTGAGAGGAAATTGAATTAAATCGTACATGTAGTCATGAGAAAAGTATATTTTTCACTATTCAGAATATATTGGTTTTATGCAATTTTCTACAGGAACATGTTCTCGGAACCCCTGACGTTGTCGAGCCTTAAAAGCTCAATATTTCCTCTTGAAACAGTTCGGACGTGCCTGCTTGTATTCATGTGACGTATGTATTTCATTATTGACGACCAACGAAAGTTCGTCAAACTCGTTACCCCAGAAAAACGATTTCTGAGCCTAAAGACGGGAATCGAACCCGCAACCTTCTCATGACCGGTGAGACGCTGTAACCATTGAGCTACCACCTGAGCCTTGGTAGCTCAATGGTTACAGCGTCACTAGTCATCAGAAGGTTGCGGGTTCAATTCCCCTCTAGGGGTCAGAAATCATTTTTCTGAGGTAATGAGCTCGACGAACGTTCATTGGTCGTCTGATATATACCAAGCTCCCACATGAACCAGATAAGTGTTCAGCTTTTAGCATTTCATTATTATTTAACAAAATAGTTAAACCCTTTTCAGGGAAGGCTTTTACTTTCTGAGGAGTAAAATATTCTGGGTAACTCAGAGTAAAATAATATCAGACTTATCTTGCATTGAAATACATTAGTAATCGTGATGTAAAGATTTGTTAACCTTTTGGCGACGGAATTATTTTTCTTTTATTCTTTGTTCTCTCTTTATCTTAGTTAAGAAATCGAATTTATTCTTTTGTTCTACGTGGGTTCGTTAACGACCTTTTCACTACGAATGAGTTAATTTTAAGTTTCAACTCATCCGAATTTTGTTTTTTTTCCTTCTCAAGCATTCTGTTTTGCAAAAAACGAACATTGTGACTAAACATAAATAAATCTCAAGCGGCTACTACGATGGTCTATATTATTAAGGCTACTTATTTACTTTTTGTTCCCTAGTCCTTACATTTTGAGAACCGCCCCCACCAGTCCTCTACTCAGTGATCAACAGCTAACCAGCTAGTATCCAAAGCTATTTTTTGTTCAGATTTCTTCTAGATTTTATTAAAGATGCTATTTATGGTTGTCCTTGTATCGTTAATGTGGTCATGACTTAGATCATAAAGACAAGCAAAACCTTGTGCTCGTTTCCAAAGTATTTCACTTCAAGGTATTATACGCAGACGCTTTTACTAGTCTACTGAGCATTTCTCACTTTCCCCAGAGATTTGAATTGCAATCTTGTTGGTGTACCTAGCAAAAGATGTTGGTCAAAATTCTTGTATCAGGTTGAAGCAGTCATAGAAACCTTTCTACAGCGGTAATTTTGCCTCATTCGAACTTAATTCTCTTATTCCAACATTCTTGTGTTAAGGAAAAACCTATATGGCTGGCATGACGTCGTTTCGAAACGCTCTATGAAAGACATGTTTTAAGGAAAAAGTTAATTCTGTTTTCGTATTTGATCCAACAAGCTAAACAAAGACAAGTAAGACTAATTTTTAAAGGATTGATGCTTTCTCGTTGACGAAGAGCGAAAATAAGATATTTTAGTTTATTCAAACAAACACTGGGTAAATCGGTTGGGAGGCTAGTAAAGAATATAAACCATAGGTGGAAGCATTTATTTCGATAGCATTATTTCTATATTTGACTTCCTTGTATATTTACTCGCTGAATACCTTCCCCTACTGAGCCCACAACACCTGTCTCAAGTACATTAAGATTTGTTGTCACTCAAAACGTCTTTTAAGTTTTAGTGCTCTGTTTATGTGCTTAAAACTCGTAAAATTATCGTTTAATATGCCTCATGCTCCTTAATTTCTCTATCTTTCTCCCTCCATTTCTACGGTCCAAAGTATTCAGTGTGAATTGCCATTGTATAACTTTCTTGCCCATGTAATAGGTAAATTTCTTTAGCAGTTAGAGCATGAACTGGTTTATTCAACAATAAGATGATAAGGGCGAGTTACTCATTTATTCAATCATAATTTAATTAAACACAGTACTATTTCACCTATCAATATAATAAACTACTAGTGATCTTCCAACAATCCGCGTGTTGTAAAAAAAAACGTAATTTACAATACACATCCAATATATTGTATTGTATTGTATTATTTAATTTTTTTAATTGAAACCAACTTGAAGAATTAAAAATACGTATGTTTTCAAATGTCATCTGACTGACAGCAACTAAGTTGTGTTCCTTAGTTCTTCAGAATTATTACAAAAACAACGAAACATATCACGACTGCATGAGAAGCAAAAACGCTCCAACAAATTTTAAGAAAATATAATACTAGACAAGGCCTCAACCTCCAACATTTGAGCCAGTTTGTTTTAATAAAATGTGATTCTATTGTTTTCTCAGGAACCAGAGAGCGTTTTTCAAAGTAGAGGAGGGACAAAAATATGAGAAGAGTCGACCGTGCAACGGTTTTCTTTAATGAAGCTTCATAACTGAGTTTTTGTTTGTGTTTCTTTTTTTTTTTTTCTTAATTTTTTCCTGGGCTTACACGTTCACCACAATAAAAGCAAATCGGAGTTTAAAAAGCAGGATCTCCTGAAAAAGGAGGGGCAATTGCCTCCCCCTGCCCCTCAGCTCTTTGGTTCTTGTTTCTGTGTAAACAAACTCCGTCTTTATAATGACAGTTGACGCGAAAGCCGGTACTTTCTATCGGCGATCAAATCATCAGAAAGCGAGTATGTGCGGCAACGAAACCTAATAAGACTGCACTATTTACGTTGGACTGCTAATAGGTCTACTTTGGTGAGTATTATTATTGCTGGATTAGGTCAGAAATTACTATTCCGTGAGTGAATAACAATTTTACACCAATATACTCGATAATAATAGACAAATGTAACATAATCATTTGAAAGAACTCTTTTTGTTACCTTGTTGTCGTGTTTTATGTTAGTGACTTAATTAACTAAATATTGTTAAACTATTTTTGAAAATGTTCGTCTTTCTTTGAAAATGTCGATTTCTTACCATTCCAAACGATCTAAACCAGCAATCAAGTCTTTCATTTTAACTTCTCCATCCCCATCCACGTCAAATACTTTGAAAAGGTGGCTTATAAACTACAGCAGAAATAGCAAAAGAAAAAAGTCTTTGAAGGATGACGTCATAACAGCAACAGTCCGTGAGAGACAGCATGAATTATTTTCTTGGATTGCATTACATGACTATCGACGTTTTTAACTTAGTAAAAGCGACAACAGACTGTTGCAATTAATAAAGACATTTTTACTACTTTATACATAATATAAGATACGTGTCACTCCGAGTGACGAGCCATACTGGGCAAGTAGAGAAAGCTCTACTTGGCCCGGCTGGGATTCGAACCCTGGACCTACGGTTTACTAGTCCGATGCTTTACCAACTAAGCTACAGGTCAAGTTGGAAGCTGGAGTTACTTTATACATGTGTTTTAAGAGACTAAGTTTCATTTATGTTTTATTTTTTATATTACAGTGTTGATTGCAAATAACATTAAACCTTTTGATTAAATATGATTGGGAATCAACCACCCTACAGTATCAGGAAATCTAAAATGCATTTTTACGAGCTTTCTTTTTAAGAACAGATGTTAGTTTGACTGTCCTATTTTGAACAACCTATTTTCATCTTTTAACTGACAATAAACGTAGTCAGTTGCTTAATTGTTATTACTAACCTCGTTATCCTCCAAAGCTTTCGAAAATTCTTGAAAACCAATGACTGGCTCTTCTTGGAAGATTTTCTCGAAATATTGCGTAAACCATCGAAGTATTTTCTGATTTTTCCCCTTGGGAGTACTAAAGAAAAACAAGATAGTGTTTTAAATTTTTGATATTGTTTTAAAACTACTGTGTAGATATGGTGTAGGAACTTCTTTTGGATTGGGAGGCTGTCAAGAACACTGGGGAGGAGGGTTATGCTCCCCCTGACAAGTTTGAAAATCTAAGGTCTCTGAAATGCTCTTTCTAGCATTTTTGCTCAACCAGAAACTTATGAAATTACTTTCTTCATTCCCGTCCAACTAGAGACCTGTGTAATTACCTTCTCCAAGATGTTACCGAAGTGTTTTGAATGATGTTTAAGTAATTATTTTAAATTAATTGTAAGTGAAATGTTAATTGTAATTTATTTCACAAATTATTGGGGGCTGCAACTCGCAGCCCTCCGGTTGCTACGGTCCTGAAAGGAGTTTGTACCATACAACAATTTAGTAAATGATAAAATGTAGTACAGAATTAATCATTAACCTAGAGTGTTAAAATCTATGAGAAACGTCTAGAACAAAATCTGGATCAAAGCCAGATGTGTAGTGAGTATTGTCGCCCTTCTCTATTTCCAACTTGAAAAATATGAAAAAAAAAGGATGCCAGCGACAGTCTAACAATAATCATGCAAGGTCAGTGGCGTGACTAGGGGTGTGCGGATGCGGGGGTACCACAGCGGCACAACAAATTTTGGGGGTTTCGCAGCAAATAGTCGGTCGGCAGTGCACACAACGAGTTTTATATATATATGAATTTTTTTTTGATATTTATATGAAAAATTTTCTCGACATCACAATTTGCTGGCTCGGAGGCAGTTTCCCACTCATCGCCGCCCCTCGCTACGTCATCCATGAAAGCAGCTGGCCAATGGGAATAGTACATAGCATTTTTCTCTACTTTGCTGCGCCTTTCCTCACTAATGACGACGGGGATGCAAGATTTTTTCAATGTTAGAGTAACGGTAGGGATATCTGACAAGGAAAACTAAATGTTCAAGAAAGATAAATGTGTCTCGATTACAAATCAATAAGTATCAATTTGATATTGCGAGCGAAATAAAGCGCCAAATATTCCCTACACAAGCATATCGTTTAAGTACGAGGGTGCATGTTTTACCGGGACAATTTTAAAAGGCACTTCCATCGATCGAGCGACGTCCAATAAATCTTAAAACTTATTAAAACTTAAAATATTTCTTAACCTATACTGACTTTTTGAGCCTATCAGTCGTGAGCTAAGTCCAGCATCCAACTTGCGTGCTTTACGGTTACAAATAAAGGTACTGAATTACATACTAGAGTTTTTCGATCAACTCGGTTTGTAGATGTTCAGATAAATAAATAGTCAGTGAAATTAGATGTACGACGTGACCGAATTTGATATACTAGTACACGAACGCCAAACAAACTGCATACATGAATACATTGGATCATTGAGTCAATTTTCTTGTATTTAAAATTGGGTCTGACGAAAACTCAAATTGCTGGGGGATGAACGACCCTATACCTCCCACTTGCGATATCACCACCTGCTGCGTCTCTTTTCCAGCTTTTTTGCTGTTTTTCCGAAAGATTCCTAGGACAAACATTTCACAAAATGAATTTAAAATACTTGGCATGAGGAAATTTACTTTATCAATAATCCAAATCCTCCAACAAGTTCTTGAATGCTTAAACTTCCTTGTTTCTTTGTATCAAAAATACTAAATAGCTTTTCAGGAAAACCCTATAAGAATAAAAGAGCAATATTTTATTTTTTTGGTACGTATTCCACTTTTATTATTTTACTCTGGCGTCAGAGAATTTTACTTATCAAGAAAATACATCTTGGACAGGAACGAATTAAGGCTTGGGAAAGAGTGTTCTGGTCATAACATACACCATATTTTTTTCTTGTTCAGTGTTTTCTATACTTCAAAGCAAATATCGTGAAATTTCTACCAATAACTTATAATCATTGTAATAGAGACCAACTCGTACCTGTAATGAAAATTCTTTACAAAAGGTCACCAACAGACAATAGATTTATTTAATAATATCAGTTATTCCCAAGTAGTTCCACTGCTACTCAAACGAATTACTGACCAAAGTTTAGACGTCATTGTCAACCGTTCGTTGAAAATTCTCCGGAAATCGGAAGATTAAATGACGGACAAGTAAGTAAAAGACGTTTCATGACCAAGAAATTATTTTTAATAAGAAATTGAACTGCGTCTTGTGATACAACCTTCGACGGGAGAATTATTCTCCTGCTGAAGGCTGTTGCAAGACAGTTGAAAGTTCGAATTAGAAATAAATTCTTGGTTAAGGGACGTCTTCTTGCATACTTATCAGACAAGCGCGTGGCTGATCGCAAATCATCTATATTTTACATAAGATTAAAGTAAACTTATTTTCCAGGATATTCATTGCGTGAAAAACTCGATTTGGTTACTTGACCAAATACGTAGGATATATAGAAAATACGTCACAACACTTCAGCGTAGATATGATGGAGGCGATATTTGATAAAATTTGAGCAAACGTTCCGTGGATATTTACCATATTTACATTTAAGTAAACATATTACTTCGTATTTATACAGCTAAAATAGACATAGAAAGATCAATTTTCTTTCATTAAAAAATAGTTTCCATTATGGTATTAATGTGTCTATGTTGCTTAATTTAGTCACGTTTGTATCACATGCAGTCACATTAGGACATTATTGAAGATCCGATACTTCTATGAAGAACATTATTTTAAAATTAGGCTATGTATTCATGTCATCGTTTATGAGACGATAATTGTCGAAAACGGCTTTTGTGACCACTCATTTATTTGGTTTTGGATAAATTCAAGCGAATTTAAACACGAATTGAAACGTCGACCCGTGAATCTGGAGCTAGTTGTTCAAAGGACGATTAGTAGTAATCTAGGATTACCAGTTAATTTGTTGTTCATTGACTGATCAAGATTATATCTCACAGCAAAAAACCATTTTGAATCAACTCAATACCTGTTACAGAAAATCTCATCACCCCTCGTCCCTCTGCACAGAATTCTCTAACAATTACGAACGTCATCTGTGTCGTAGCGACCGGAAACCCAGGGGCACCTAACCCCGATACAAATTCTTATATGTAAATTTAATACGTATGTAGGATGTATGACAACCTAAGAGAATAATCCGTCGTTGGCATCTTTGCGTGAACTGTCCCCCATCGTTCCTCTGGATCTAGGCATCTGCGTCCGTTTGCTTGGTTCCAAATTTTGTTCTACCCTTACCTTATGAAAAAGTTATCATTCTAGGGAATTAAATCTTAGTTTTTCTGCGATGGACAAGTTATTAAGTGATTTGTTCTATGACGTTGCCAATGCCTAATGTGAACAAATTGCGTTTAAAAACTCACCCAAAAAGTCCATAAAGTTGACAAAGCCAAAATTCATCAAGAGTGTCCTAAAGCTCTCTTAGTTATGCTGGATAGCCCAAACAGCTATCTTAGCTATTCTCCCCAGAGTTCCAGTAAGGGTCGCCTCTAATGGGTCCAGGAGTACCCAGCAAAACCTGCGATGCCAACCCTGGAGGAATCCAACCCTACACTATACTTACTGAGGTGTGAGACATGTACATTATGAATGTGTAACCAGCACTCTAAAGGAAACAACTTTAGGGCTGTTTATGTCGGAGTAAATAAGCCGAGAACATCACATTTATACGAGCATTTTTCCGGCTTAAACATTCTGTGATTTTTGTTTTCAGTCGCAAACAACAACATTGTGAGGCCCATTTCATACACGAGTGTTCACAGCTTATTTTAGGTGTTGCCTATATTAGCCTCGGCGTGTTTTGTCTCGTCTAAAAGACCCTTTTACGTCGGCATGTCACAGTTTCACTATATTTGTAAGGCAAACTGATGATTTCTTTACTCTTTCATGGTTTAATCACGTGCGCTAGCATGCTTCAGTACGTGCACTAGTTAACACTGCAATGTTGCAGCCCTCCGAAAAAGGAAGATTATTGGAAGCTCATTTAAGACGAGTATGCATGACGCAATTTTAAAAGCAATTGCACGCGATATTCCAGCCGACACTAAATAACACTCACGTGGAAGACGTTTCAGCTAATGTTCTAGAATAATAGTTAGTGTAAGTGTCAAAGAAAAAGTAATATTGGGATACTTGTTAAGATGGACCTTTCACCAACGTATAACTAACAACCATTTTTCTCATATTTCATATTCTTGAAAAACTTTTTTCTCATATATCGATGAATATTGCATGCAGTATTGCGTTCAATGCTGCACGATGTGTCGTCGCCTTTACCTGTTTTTGGTAACATATCATTTGACCACAAATTAAGTTATTGAAATATGGATTACGTAAGTGAAACAATGAACTATAAAGTACTGGTGTTTGATGGTAAAAATCAGACCAAATGTACTCAAGTTTATCTTTTTCGCCATATATTCAACATTTGATCATTTCCACCTCTAACTTGATTTAGAGTCTGACAAACGTCCAAGACCAGTCCGTAAACTCTACGTATACGTTTATCCATAGTATCTCACAGTCATTATAGAAAAAACTTTTTACTCATTAGACCCTCGAGAGTTTGTTAAATTTTTATTACACTGTCCGGTTAATTATTTTCCTTTATATATATATATATATAAAATACCTCAATTTCTCTCACTGCTGTAATAAAGAATTCCTTTTTGATGCTACCATATGCCCCAATTGGACCAAAACTACTTCTTAGCCACTCTGCTGTTGTTTCTTCAATTGAGTCGTTATCGGAGTTCAGATTTACTGCAACATTTGAGCTACTGTCGCTCTCGGCTTTCTCATCATTTGGAACATTGCTTTGCTGGTCCGCCATGGTTGTCGTGTTGTAGTGTATTGATGTCTGTGCCAATAGTTATAATCCACCAGAGATCTGAAAAAATAAAGGTTCTTTATGCTTATTTCTTTGTAGATTTAATTTTAATCAATGTTATAAATAGAAAAGATGAACCACTTACAACAGCATTTCAACCAAAACCCTCAAATAAACTTAACTACTACCATGATACCAGTAAATCAAACAATATATATGATAATAACACACTGATTGTGATGAAAGTTTTGTTGTCATATAGTTTATTTATGGGACTTTAGTTCAACGATATGTAACTATATGTGTGACCTCATAAAAGTCCACATACCAAAAATTCTTTTATGAAATAGTTTTTTTGAAACTACACGCAATTGACGTTTAGTAACACATGCATCCATCTGTTTAATATTATCTTCAAACCCATCTCAAAAGTGCATATCGCAAGTAGCTTTAATAGTCGTTGTCTCAGTCAATGATTATAAAACAATTGCCATTTAATGACAAAACGTCTTGTGCAACTGTTGTTGTTACATCAGCGATTGGCCCACGATGGATTGGCGATGGATCGACGGCGGCTGCAAAAGTTGACTTCAACGACAATTTGTCGAATAACTCTATTAATCCATCAACAACATACGATTACTGCGTACGATTCCTCTCCCAGACGTATGGGGTAATGAGGATGATAGTACAATTCCGACGAGTGATTCGTTCGCGAGTGTTTCCTGAATGCTCTTGTAAGTGAACCACAAATTTCGTTAGGATGAACAATTTTACGCATCATTAATGCCGTGCTTACGTCGACTAAATGGATACTAATCCTAAGAAATATCGCATTGGTGATCGACTAAAAGATACGCAAGTATGTTCGAAGAAGTTTATATACTGATTAAGGCCTTTTGAATCCGAGTTCGTAAATTTTACGAGATAAAGGAATTCAAAGTCCAGGGTTCGATTGTTCAGAAAGCGATTGACTTAATCCAGATTCAGTAAAAACTTTGCGAATGAAATACTGCTAATAATGTTGGAAAAGATGCTTAAAGTTTTCTGTTCATATATCATACACTTTATAGAAAGCTGTTATCATAAAATGTTTTAACTAAAGTTTACCAACAAAACATGTCTGTCCACAAAAGGAGCCGATTAAATTTTAACCCAGGATTAGCAGTAACAGTCCTCGAACAACCAGACCCTGGATATTGCGAGTATGTTTCCAGCAAAAAACAGAGTTCATCAGCAACCGCTTGAAAAGAAACACTTATATTGCTAATTACCGGCAATGTCTGGCGATTACTCCACCGGCGCGAAGACGACCTGTAGGAGAAAGGCTGTACACAAATATATAGGAATCATATATCAACAGTTCAACTGAAAATTGGGAACGAACACTTGGTTTTGACGAGAGTGGCGAATTACCATGAGCTAATATTTGAGAAAGAAAATAATCTTCCTTTTGTTAAGATACAAACAGTAGTTTGTTTCTATACGTACTGAATGAACAATACTTAATGTCATTTCACTTAATACTTAATGTCATTTCAATATAAACGTCTTTCTGCAACTAGTAAGAATGTAATTTTGACGTGATGAACCAAAAAATTATTCAAATTTCGGTTATCACAACCACTACCAATAATGCTTCTTAAGGCTTAAGACAGGTCCTTTGTGGCAAGGAGGAAATACGTTTGAGGTGTGTAGTGGAGAGCCAACTGTTCGACAGGCGCAGTTCCAAACAAAGGAACAGCAAATATTCTCAATTCTTTGGCCTTCTAATGATCGTTAGGTTTATGATTTTATCAGTGTGTACTGTGCCAAGAATTCACCAATAACTGTATGATAAACACAATAAAGGAAAGCAGGAGGGTGTTCGAGAAGTGTAGTGGCGAGTAACTTAAACATTGCATCACGAACTGTAGTTGGACGCCTGTGACTTACGAACCCTTCTCGTTATTGCATTGTCATTGAGTGCTATCGCAATAGTGGTAGTAAAATAAAAGTAGTTATAAAATTATATGGTTATGTTAGGTTCTATTCATTATTTTTATTAAAACCACACGAGAAGGGTCTTAGTTAGAATATGAAGCCCGAATTTTAAATTCCGTGAGAGATTTTCTGTGCGGCTGATCCGTTTATGTTCAATATGCTTACCAATTAAGCGCTTTTGGCTTTACCGCCTAGGAGCAACTCTCTTCCGGCCGTCCGTTGCAAATTTCACTACATTAACATAATGAATAATTTGGCTGAAGCTCCAAACTTCCAAATACATTATCATCCGGTGGGAAAAAAGCGACTTTGAGTTTTTCAGAACTTCATACTTGGCAAGCAATTTTATGGCGGCCATATTAGTGTAACTTTAAATGTGATGGTACATGGAACGACAATTTTTAACACAAGAAATGCTGCGCAAAAAAGTTGACGCGCAATTACGTAGAGTTTTTGAACAATTTTTTTTGATTGAAATTTTGATGCCTCAATATGTGGCGTTAAAAATCGCGCCGCGTAACATCAAGTGAAACAGCCTTATCTCAGTAGCTGTTATGGAGTGTGAAACAAAAACAGCCCGAGCTAAATTTTCGTCATGTGATTGCCAAATATAAAGCGTTTTAATTTATTCAACCCCGAGATATTTGAATGATATAGAGCAAGGTCGCCATGTTAACGTACCTAACAAAAGAAGATGATCAAAATTCTTTGGTTAAGGAACACCGATAAGTTGGCGATAAACTCATGTGAAAATGCTCCATAAAAGATATTACTTTCTATTACCCAGCTCATTAATAAATCATAAAGGAAAAGCAAAAGAAAATTAATGTTTAATCTATACTGTAAATTGAGAGACAGGATCGTCCTAATTTACAGTGGCAGTCAAAAGCAGTTGATAGCTTCTTTGTGGACACATTATGTTACATAAATTTTTAACTGACTGGCCGTTTTCGATAATTTTTGTTTTGAATTGTACACATTTACCTCCAGTATACGAATATTCCAATAAACGGACATGATAACGCGGTCATTCAAAATATAGATAAAAATGTAAAAATCCGGAATGTCACCCCAAAAATTCGGTAATTTATAAATCAGTTTCCCTTTGATTTAACATTTAATAAATATGAATTATTGTATATATAACAGCTTAATCATACAGGACGTTCATTTCACCATGTTTCAGGATTGGGAAGTCCAAATAATCCCGTGGATTTCTTGATGTACTATAATTTTTGAGAAACATTCATTGACATAGTTATCCATAAAATTTATTAATTGATTATTAATCACATAAGTGACACCGCGGACGGTTGTACTGGTAAAGTATTACAAAGTACTCATGAACAGCTTTCAAAAACGCTTGTTTTCAGTTTCCAGACTGTTGCCATCATCGAGAAACTGTCACAACCTAAACTTCGTGTGCCCACCATTCATCACTTTCACCCAGCTCACTGTTCCTGTTTGTTAAGAGCAACAATATTTAACCAGCACCTCTTGGTTGCATGCATACCATATGCCTAGTAAAGTACCTTTAAAGAGCTTCCAAATACCTCCGGTTCCAGCTTCCAGTCCGTTGCCACCGTTGAGAAATCATCATGACTGTGCTTACTGATGCACATCACAAAGGAGTGACGTCTTGATCACCACAAGCATTGTTTTCAACATTTTGCAACAATGACAGTGAGCTAGAAGATGAAACGACGCGAGCTTTAAATGTTTTAATGGTATTTTGAAGTGGTAAGTGATACGGCGAGTAATTGCTGGTTGAGTTCTGTTGCCCTGAAAGGAAAATATTAGTTTGCTGTGTAAATGTGTTGAACGGTGTGCACACAAAATTTGCATTGCAATCATGTTTTCTTGACGATGGTAACGGACTGGAAGTGGAAACCAGGTGCATTTGAAAACTGTTTAAAAGGTCTTTATAGTGGTTGATGGTATGCCTGCAGCCACAATTTTTGGTTGAATACTGTTGTCCGGAATAAAAAGGATTGGTAAGCTGGGTGAATGTTTGAATGGTGTTCACAAGAAGTTTGAACTCTGATCTTCACTTTTCCACGACAGCAACGAGCTGGAAGTTGAAAATTCATGAGTTTTGAAAGCTCTTCCTGAGTACTTTCGAATACAGTTCCAGCGGTGAAGTACGCTGCATTACTTACGCAAAATGTTTCAGTGGATAGCAATATCATCCAGCGTTGATCAAAAATTATACCACATCAAGAGCTTAATGAGCGTTAGATTTCTGGAGTTGAAACATGAACACATTCAGGATTACCCTAAGTGAATAAGCTGTTATACATTTAATAATACACATCTATTTGTCGTCAACTCAAAGTGAACGTGATTTACAAATTACAGAATTTTGGGGGTGACATTTCAGATTTTAACATTTTTATCTATATTTTTTGAACGACAGCGTTATCATGTCCGTTTATTGTAATATTCGTGTACTGGAGGTAAATGTGTACAATTCAAAACAAAAATTACCGAAAACGGTCGATCAGTTAAAAAATTATGTAACATAATGTCTCCACAAAGAAATTATCAACTACTTTTAACTGCCACTGTACATGCACCTTTTCTTTCGATTTTCGTTTCTCAAATGTTTCGTATCCCAAAAATAATTCGTAAACATGCACGCTTTCAGATGCATTTATTGCATAAGTAATCTACAGTACTCGAGTCTGAAAAATGTTATTTTCATAGTTAGCTGTGAAGATATTAGTTGCTTTTTCATGAATAAGAATGATCCTTGTATTTCATCGATATTGATATAAAAATTTAATGGATTTCGTTTTGAGCCCAGTTTGACTTCAGCCCGGTGTGAAATTTTCAGTTCAGCGTAATTATCCCCCTCATGAGCCGATATCGTAAGCCAGACTACTATCCGGGCTGACTCATGTAACGAAATCTCTCTGTGGACGAAAAAGGTATTTTAGACTAAATTAAAATAAGTAAAATTTCTTTACTTAAACTAGTTTTATCAGTTAACCGATCTGTACTCCCTAAAGGTTGCGTAAGGGTCAACCTTCATGTTACCACTGGAGGAAGTCAGAATATCCGGGGAAAACCTGCGATGTTTGATTGAGTCAAACTGGACAACACTCTTATCAGATGTGGCAGGGTAACATGAATTAGTCACAAAAGTGAGACGAACGTCCGGTACCACTGTGCCACCAACATTCCAAAACTTAAGCATTTTCCAAATTTTCATTTTGAATAAAGTTTCAAGCCTTGATAAGATAATGATGCAACGAGTCAGCGTGGTTTATGCAACTCTGCTTCTGTAAATAGACCTGAAATCCAATTTCTACGTGCTGCCCTCGATTGGAAAGGATCCGGTCGAGAGCTGATGAGACAAAAGAAAGTAGACCGCGAGAGAAAAATAGTGTGGATATTTGACTATAAAAGGTAGTTTTATTCATCTGCTAGAGTGCAAATATATGCAGTATAACTTAATATTACGATTCATAATTGAATTATCTGTTGTACCGTTTACGTTACATTAAAAGAACTATGCACACATATGCTATTTATACTCTTCTCACATATTCCCAGGTTGGAGGAAAAATTTTTGAAAATGTGGCAGTTCAATTTTCATCCCTAGTTCAATTGTTTTTGTACCTATACAATATTTTTTGAACGAGTTGCTATTTTCTAAACTACTACAATTTTCTTTAACCTGTACCATTTTCCTCTCTGAACAACTGAAAATCAACCACCCCTCCCTTACAAAAAGTTTTTGACACACCTCCCCACACTTAGCTTTTCCATGATTTCACATCAACCTTTCTTGATATTCCTTAACCTTCCCTCACACCCTCACTTTCAGCTCACTCTATCCAAGGCCACCTCCACTAATGCTACCCCTTAATCTATCATATACTGCACTTTTCCTTTATCGGACACCCATCCAAGCACTAAACGCGGGCGAAGGGGCCTAATTTTACCATTCGTAAGCAAAAGGAGATATTCCATTAGTCAAAGTGGCTTTGCATGTTACGGTTCCTTTTTTATTTAATAAATAACTTAACTCTTGTCAAGCTCCTGCACCTCAGTAAAATTATTCGCCCATGCGCATTACGAGTAAATTTCGACTTTGTCTCTTATCCATGACTACACGACAGACGAAATCCTCATTATAAGGAATTTTGATAAACTGCTAACGTTCTTGCCATTTCCCACCAGTACATCCCTCTATAAACATTTTCATATACGTTAACTACAAAGCCAGATGATCTTCGTCACCTAACCAAAACAGAAACTCTAACCCTAGTCAGTAACGGAATACACCGCCTAGCTAGTGCACCAACCCGACCTACGAGTAGGTTTACCGCAAGGGGGAGGGTTTTTTGGGTTACCTAACCCTAACTCTAACCCTGATCATTCCTGCACTTACAGCAGCATTTCAATGATAACCTAACCCCATCCAAGCTCTAACCCTAAGACCCAACTCAAACCACCCAGCTCATGTATACTGTACATTGACCAAAATATTTAATTTGGAAGAGTTCCGCCTAAATTGTAGAAACTAAACATCAGGGCCCGGTTGTTTAAAACACGATTACTGCTAATCCTGGGCTTTAATTTCATTGGCCCTTTTGTTTGTTATGCTTTGTTTGACAATTTCAGTTCAGACTACCTAAGATAAATCTTCTCTCTGTTTACATGATATCTGAACCCCTAAACATCCTTCACTGCATTTCCCGTATTTAATCCACAGAGTTTCACTGAAAATCTTCATGTCTGAGGTTTTAATGCATAATACTTCAAAAAATAACTTTCAAATCCTTTCGTTCAGCACAAATTTTTGTTTGGGCAAGACCTCACAAGATTAATGTGAAAGAAAAAACTCTTAACTGTAACACAAAATAGTTTTATGAAGTAAAAGAAGCCGGCCCTATATAATATTTTAAATACTCACTCTGTCAAGCCTTTTTATTGGCCAGTCTTTCTTTAAAATTCTGTACGAAACTTCACCAAAGGATGATCGAGGTGGGGTATATAATGCTAAGCTTAAACACCTGTGAAACGGTGTTTAATGATATGTCTTTTGAAAATCGAAACCCTGATGTTGTTCACCCGATAATCGTTTTTATCTTAAATGGAAGGGTCTATTCAAGGTCATTTTACCTTCAATTTCTAGCAATGATTATGACCAATATATGATTCTTTGAGGTAAAACAATTATATTATTCCGTTTGCGGTCTATACCGATGAATTTCAAGAATTAGTATTTATGCTGACGCCTGACGGATAGATACAGTCACAATAGATTTTCATCGTAAAGGCTGAGAAAAAACCCAAAGCCTTCAGTATACAGTAGAAATAAATCGGAAAAAAATGTCAAAGATGGATCCACTTATCGCTGCATAGTAATTACTACCTGCAAATAACTAAAACTGCCAAAAATAAACTGCTGTCGTTTTGAAAGATTACTTGTAGATTGATTTCGCGGCGGAAATGCTATTTTAACCTAATGTAAATTTTTTGTGACCCTGCAACTGGTCATGCACGCACTAGATTTGCAAGGTAGCTTTACATTCCCCAGCTGGATGCCTAAGAGTTGCATTTTTTTAAAGCTGGTCCAGGTTGGGTCATAAAATATATGATTCTGATACTCAAAAATTTTGTTTTTCCAATACAATTTACAGTCATTAAATTTTAAATATTTGTGAAGTATGGTTAACAGGAAAAGGATATTCAAAGCAATTCCGTTGACGCTGTAAAAGTTTCGGTTTGATTTTTAATCTCATTGATGAGTAAAAGTTATATACCGTAACTGAAGTGTTAACACCGATAAAACACCGAAGTCAAGGTATAGAACCTACTTAAATCATCGCCAACGAATTTCTGCAAGCAGTCTTTAAATTACTCAACATACATAGCAAAATAGTAAAATTTTATGAAAAAGTACATGCCGATCTTTATGAGGTTGATAAATTATTTATCAGCTTATGGAGAACAAGAAAAACTGGGTCAACAATGGTAAAATTTGATGTAAAAATGTAGGATGCTGCGTAGGCAGAATATAAAACAGCGCAGAAACTTAAAAGGTTGGTAGGCTGCCAAATATGTGTACATAAATTCTGACGTTCCAAGCAAAGGTTCTTCTTCAGAAAGTAAAGGGCCTTTGCTTGAAACGTCAGAATTTTCCTACATATACTCGGCAGTCTACCAACCTTTTAACTTTCTCCAGTGATAGCATATGACATGTTGACTTGGCATGTAGGAGTTAATTTACTGTCACGAGTATGATTAAGGACTTAACGTCGCAACTGAAGAGACATTAGGCCCTGAGATAATGGTCATGCTTTACAAATGATGTTAAATCCTTTATCCAACGAGAACATTCATTAATCACCTTATCTCATAACTTATACAGAATTCAACGAATTCTTCTTTAAGTTAGCCTTTGAAGAAACATTGGCCACTGTAAAAATTAAGGTGCGCTGTAACTCGTATAGCAAATACAGTGTGATCAGTGGTTAAACAGTGAATTGTGTATGTGTTGACCGTAATAGACCCTACTCATGCGAGGTTAGCTTCGATGCCATTCCTTTGAATTTAGCTCATTCAGTTTCTGCAAGGAGCCGTATAACAAAGACTTCTTTTGCATTAGAGGGGTTTATTCATTTGATAGCATTAGACCTTTATTCAACAGATTAGTATGGAAAATATAATAACCATTATAAAGAGAGTTATGTAATCACTTATGTAACCATGGCCTTATCGCGCTATTTATCGGTAACGAATGAGTATTTTGATTTCTTAGTCCCAACGTTTCGTTCTCAAATAAGTTTTATCTATTTTAGATTTAGTAGATTTAGCATTTTAGATTTAACTGAGGATCCAGGCGGAAATCTTACTCGAGTTAAAAATATGATGGCCTAGACAATATATTTAAATAGAGGTATACCAAAGACATAGATTATGAAAATTTTAACGTGCTGACGTTTCGTCGCTAAACCCGCAACATCTTCAGAGTAATGATACAAAGTAGCGAAGAAACGTCAGTTCATTAAAATTTTCATAATCTATGTCTTTATTATGCCTCTATTTGAATATATTGTCTGGGTGTTTTAGATTTAGTTTGCAATATGCGATTTTAACATCGTTCGTGAACTTTGACATCAATTCGGCATCTTGTGGCCACCAAAAGCAGGGATACCCAAATTAACTGCCCCTGGCCTGCTGGTGAACAAGTTTCTTTTACTTTAGTATCATTTTATGTCTTACAAGGCACCGTGTAACTTAGTTCTTATTGACACCGAAGTGATCGACAATTGTCGCCTAAATTGTTTACATGTTCAAGGTGCCGGATGTCCGAATGTTGGAACCCCGGTGGACTACATACCGTTACCCAAGGCTCTTCAAAAAGCTGCTTACAAAGGTAGTTCTCAGGAGAATATACAATTTAGAAAAGATTCTGTAGCAATACTATTTAAATATTTAATTTCGTGTCAATGATGTCATCAATTGTGAAGATGTCATCTTGTTGATTAAATTTACTAGATTGTTTTTCCATTTTACGCGATTGGTGATAAATACCAAAATAAATTGTCAGGTGTACTTATTACAATGATCATTACGTCAAATAATGTCAAAATTTTCCATCTTGTAACTAATTCCGCCATCATAGAACCAGAGGTCATGCAGTTTTCGCATACCGGTAATTGCCGAAAGATAATCTGATATCACATTTCTTTTCTTAACGTGACCTAAGATTGACAATTTGTTTCAAAAAAGTCAAGACAAAATCAACTAATAAGGGATTTTTAAAATTTGAGAAAACACACTTCTCAGTAGATGGTTGCCATGGAAACATCAATAATCAAAAGCAAGTCATATTAACATAAATATCCTTCTTTCAGGAAAAAGTCATTAAATTTGGAAATTGTTCGTTGAGCTGTTCAAAAGTTTTGCATCATCAAAATCAGAGCGGGAACCATCAGCTCCTTCCGTCAGAATGGATAAATAGGATAACCTGTGGCAAATTATTACTTTATGTCAATTATCATGAAATTAAGACCTCTCAATTATAAACTCAAAATTCTCATAGTTTATAAAAATATTGATTTAGCTGACAACGAGGGACAAGCAGCATATTATAAGTTGAGAGAATATAAATGGAGAACAAAAGATGTGCTTTTAGATTTAGAAATAGTCTTTACGTAATCAAGATTTTATACCGTAGTCGTCATGGCTATTGTTTTCTAAAATATAAGAACTATTAGAATGTGGCTAAGTTTGCTTAACATTTGTTAGTTTCCAACATTAGGTACTTTATTGTAAATGAAAGGTATTTAGCTGAGTAAAATCCATATTAATTGCTGAACATTATCAATACCAATTCCTTGCGTTTGTAATTCTTCTTAATTCTATTCAATTAGCCGTTTTTTTCCCGGAGAATAAGTAAATAAGCTATTCTTCAAGCGGCGTTTTGTAGATAAACACTTATGAACAACAAAGAAACATATTCAGTCATTAAAGTGCAGGAATCTCAGCCTGACAGGCGCTAACCTGAACCTAAATGAGTCTAAGTACGTTTTTTACATTATATGCATATTTGAAGAACAGGTTGTTATAGCAACATTGAAAGGACTTAAAAGGCTTTAAAAATGCCATGAGGAATATAAATGATTATCTTTAAATAAAAAAGTTAAAAACTCAGTTGGTCTCAATATTTCTTAAAGTGGCTCCCTGCAGTTTCTGTCTTTACAGAATGCAATTAGTACGGTCTCCATTTTTGGACATTTCTATCATTAAAATAGTTGCAAGTTCCGTACAAAGTGTGTCTAAAAACCATGACCAGCCGACAACTTCAAAAAGTATAAAATAAAAAAATATTCCGAATAATGAAGTCATCTTGAAAACTCAAGATATGAGTCAATACAAGGTAAAAATATTTTTGATATTTCAAGATGACTTTATTCTTCGGAATATGTTTTATTTTGTACTAAGTGTGACTAACTGTAGAAGAAACATAATAAACCTGAGATATTTGTAGAATTGTGCAATTTTCTACTATTAAATACTTAAACACTGAGCAGAAAGCCTGCTCATGTGGGAGCTTGGTAAATATCAGAACAACAGAGGACGTTCGTCAA
>JBAHVQ010161192.1:0-19968 GCA_036872915.1 Nanipora kamurai | reverse complement strand
AAATGAAGAAGAAAGAAAAAGAAGAACAAATAAGTAGAACAAAAGAAAGGAGAAAGAAAAAGAAGAAGAAAGAAGTAGAAAAAAGGGAAGAAAGAAAAAGAAGAAAAAATAAGTAGAAGAAAAGAAAGGAGAAAGAAAAGGAAGAAGAAAGAAGTAGAAAAAAAGGGAAGAAAGAAAAAGAAGAAAAAATAAGTAGAAGAAAAGGAGGAAGAAAGGAAAAGAAATAAGTAGAAGAAAAGAATAAAGAAAAAAGAAGAAGAAGGACAACCACTAGATAAACAGCTGAGCAACCCCAACAATAAAACAACAAGACCACAATAGCAGCAACCTGGCATAATAGCAACAGTGGCAGTTGTAAAAACAAAACTAAAAGAAACATTAAAGGTACTCACTGGATATGTTTTAAAGCAGCAATAGCATCTGGAGTATATGTGTCACATATTAACTGATTTTGAAGTACTCTAGTTGATAAAATAATGTACATTCTTTATACTTATTAGTGTTTTAAATACTGGAGTGGCAAAGCAACACTTCAAATCTTGTTACCTTATTTTCAGGCACATTGCTTGACATTTAGCAGCTAGCCAAGCACTTGTTATGTTGTCATATTTTTTTTGCCAGTCCAGTTTGTGGTGAGTGATAAGTTTCTCTAAAACTTCCAATGAATGAACCAAAGTCTAAATATGGTTAAAAAATAGCAGTTGGCACAATCCATAAATGACACATCCATCTGGAAAATTATTTCTGGGTGACATGTTAAGTTAATATATCAGTAAATTGGTTTCTCTTCATCAAGTCATGCTTAATTTCATTTTTTCTACTATAATGAAGTTGTTTGGTCAAAATTTAGTGTTAGAATGCATTTATAAATACTCTATCAACAACTTTTTACTGAACGTTTTGTCACAATTTTTCCTTATTCCTTATTTCCTTACCCATAAAACCATGGTATTTTTAGAAAATTCCTAAAATTTCATAACTAGGGCTGTAATGGTTACTTACATACACACACTTCAAAAACTCATTACTAATTCATGAGGAAAACACAATGGAAAATCATAATTGTGTCATATCTTTATATGTCATAAGGACATGCTTATGTTTCTTGTCAAATTTTCTTGGCTTAAAAAACATTAACTCTCAAGCTTTCTTTGTCAATATGCATATAAAGAGGGCTGTTTTTGAAGCCATCTAAAACACTCAGCTGTTGGCTTTTATATCCAATAAAACACTCCTGTCTTGTATTTTAAATATTATATAGCCAAACTTAGCATGGGCACTTTCCACCCCCTAGTCTAGATAGGGTTTACTGTTAATTACCTGATAATACTGTATGAACTGTGAGCTCTTGTGCATTTTATTCTGCCAGATAACTTTCCTTTCTTCATTCAAACTTAACTTCTCTGCCTCAAGCATTGCAGGGAGTTGGGTGGCCTTAGCAAAAGTGAACTTAGAGTCATCTGCAAGATGCATAACATAATGAAAACAGTTGGTAAATTCTAGCAGAGCTTACACCAAGATAGATCTAATTTATGTCCATCTGATGTAAATATGCAGACAGTAACTTACCAATTAAAAAACATTACACAACCCTGAATAAGTTTGTCATCTATTTTAACTTTATGATTCTATTTATAAAACCTTTCATCTTGGATGTATTGTGATGTTCAGCTACTCCTTCACATTTAGTCTTGAGTCTTCTCTCCAACTCAGGAATCAAACTTTGTTGAAGAACCTTAAGAGTAACAATTACTGGATTAAAGACCAGTTAAAAATATCCTAGTTTAGTATGACATGATGGGCTCCATGTTTCAAAAACTATTTTGGAAAAAGTAAGCATCTTTTGGCATGGAAAAATTTTTATTTAGCTACTCTTTGGGAACAACAACACTTGCTCTTCTCTAAGTATACTAAATATTCTAGAATTACATAATAATTTTAATATTTACCATTTTATGTGCATCTGACTCCTTAAACAGGTCAGGTTTCAAACCGAGAAGTGTAACTTGGGAGTTACTAACTTCTGGATTAAAATCCAAATGATCCACTACTTCTGCAGCTGTTAGTGCTTCTTTCATAGCTTTATGCAACTGAAATGAATATAGCATGATGTGGCATTAATACTGCATAGTTTCTCTTGGAGGGCATGATCAAGATTTTCAAAAAGGAGTACATCAATTTGTCAGCCGGTAGGATTGTTGCACAAAGGTTCTAAAGCTCTTTGTTTAAATTTACATTCAACTGGAAGACAGTTATTTATAATAATATTAAATCGAGGTACAGTATATACGAAGGTCAGATCTTTAAATGAACTCTTTATTATCTGAGATCTCCTCCCTTAATAAGTAAAATCATCTGGCATTAGCCAGAGCCAAAACAATAAAAGTTGAATTCAGAAAAAAAATAGTAAACAAATAAATAGACAATTGGCCAATTGTATTCACCCAACATCATTAATCTTCTAAAATAGCGTTACACTAGCTTATAAAGACTGACCCTTTTTCAATGTTTTTAAGGTTGATGTTGTTAATGTTATTATCTTTGTTATTATTGTTGTTCATTTTGTTGTTTTGTTGTAGCTGTTGATGTAGCTGCTGTTGTTGTTTTTGTTTTAGGAGATAATTTTTAGCTGTTGCTGTTATTGCCATTATTATTGGTGTTTCTGCTGCTGTCATGATTGTCATGTATTGTGTCAACTGACAACACAGTAAGACAACCCTTTCTAGCCATAGTACCTGAACTGCCTGTTTATCTGAGTGATGATCAACTTTCTCAATCTCGTGGTCTAGAAGAAGATCTT
This sequence comes from Nanipora kamurai, assembly GCA_036872915.1. Taxonomy (NCBI): domain Eukaryota; kingdom Metazoa; phylum Cnidaria; class Anthozoa; order Scleralcyonacea; family Helioporidae; genus Nanipora; species Nanipora kamurai. The sequence continues at coordinate 17,168 of JBAHVQ010161192.1, read as the reverse complement.
TCAGCTCCTGATAAATTACTTTCATCTGAAGATACTTGAGTTTTTCTTGTCTTAAGGAATCCAGAACCTTTTAAAAGATGGGTCCAATATTAACAGAAAAACTCTACCTCAGACGCTGTGAAGTGACTTACGACTGTCATGAGATAGTGGTACTGGGTGTTTAGAATAAGGGATTTACTTTAAACAAAATTTCAAACAGCCAAAATTGACAGCCAACGACCATAAACAAGATAAGGTAATTCATACATCAGTTAAATCTGTTTTAATTTCTTTATTTGTACCATCCTCTCCAATGTATCTTGTCAATGTCTTTAACAACTTCTTGAACTCCGGGTACTTCTCCAAGTCTGTGTCACTAACGATGACTGGCAAATGCTGGTTACCTTCGAAGGTGCCAATGAACCACCACAAACATAACGTTTTCAATGATAAACAACAATCAAAAGACTTTCTAATTTACATCACCATTTTTACAAAACGTTATCAATTATTACCTTCTTCTGCTTGCATACTGCACATTTTTTGAAATTATTCTTTGTATTTACATCTGTATTTTGGCGCCATCTTTGAAAAGTTGCCTTATTCGCTGAAAAACACTAGATCTCATCGACCTAAACCAAGTCGCAAATACCTATAATTTTATTTTTTCGTATTCTTTAATGATTAGGCTTAGGCCAGGACTAGCGTTTGGTTAGAGTTAAGGCTAGGGTTGGTCTAGAGTTTTTCTTTGGGTTAATTTCAGACTTATCAATGAGTAATTTTAAGCTGATCTGCTTTAGATTGATACGATTTAGTGCCTTCTTTGTTCATCTGATGACGGGTGATTGGTTGATGAATGGGACCTTATGTGACAAATAAGAATAATAAGGGATATCCACAAGGATAGCATTAATACTTTGGGACGTAATGGTCAAAGTCCGATTTTTGGGACATTAAGGGACATATGATGGTCGTGCAGAATCTTTACATTTTGCCGATATAGCAATAATATGATTTCAACGTTAAAAATGTGCTTGTTGGTATGATGTTACTGCAAGGTCGTTCGTTTTCGTGAAAGTTTGCACTCGTTGAAAGGATATAGGTGTTTCCAACTCCTTGGAAGACGTCTTTCTACCCATTTTTTTACTAGAAAACGTTTCAGGTGACAATTATTAACCGTATAATACATTAATACAGTACACCAAATAATGTTCGTCATGTTTTAACATTTTCAGTTTTTTTTGTTCGTGCGATCGGAAATGAAATCTAATCACGACTGGATATTTTAAAGTTGAAAAAAAAGGGTCTCAAGCAAATGCGAAAGAATGCCGATTTTAATAAAGAATGAAGTTGATTGTTGATAATGGTACGACACGTTGTTAGGTATCCACTTCACTTCTGTGTCATTTCAGAAAATTATTATCACCTGCTCTTTAAAAGAGGGTCTGACAGATAATGTCCACACATTCTTCCATTCGTACATATAGTTATAAAAACCTTTAATGGCTAATTTTTTAGCTAAGTGTTCAAATTGCGAGTGCCAGGTACAGTGAGCTTTCATTACCGATTTATAAGCTCTCATTTTGGTTTTATTTTAGCCTGTAACTACCAAACTTTTCGTTCTTCTAAATTAAGAAGTCATCTGCTGTTAGCTAGAACAAAATTCTAAACGGTACAAAGCAATTGTATAAATGCCACAATGCATCAGTAAAATACATGCACAGCCTCACCTGTATTCTTTTGACTTCTATTGAAAAATACAAAAGCACAACACAATAGGTGAACGTGAATTCAAATTAAAAGAGTGAAGTTCAGATTATGTGTGTATAATGCTGTATAATGGTATTTATGCAATTAGTCTGTACAATCTGGATAAGGGCAAAATGTATAAATAGAGTATAGCATACTGTAAACTTTTTGTCACTGACCTCAACCACTGCACCAGAACTGCAGACTCAGCCTTTATCATAACATCTGATTGAGTTTAGTGTTAACTAGATAAATCTGTATTCATAGAGCAGCAGACTCTAGCTATCGACAATTTTCTTTTTGTAATATTGTGCGACAATCTGTTATCTCACAGTACTACTGACTTCCTTTAGGAGTGGAGGAAACAGGGCTTCAAACTGCCACAATCCCAGCAACTGAAAGATACTAACTTATCGTCTTTTTTATTTGTTCCTGTAATATTAAGTTACAGTCATCAGACAACACTTGCCTGTCAGGCGGAGGGGATCATGGTTGACACAAATTACATAAAAAGCTGGCCTGGCTTGTTAAAACTTGGGGAATTTGTAAGTAGATTGTAGGTAGCAGTTTTTGAACATCAGAATATGTTTATTATAGCAACAAATGATAGCATGACCTTCAGTGAGGTCTGGGATTTCCAAAAATTTACTATATTTACAAAATGTAATTCAGAATCAACCTCAAGGTAACATCAGCCTACTAAGAACCATGCCCAGTTCTAGAATAAAGCTAGGATAAATCTCAAGGGGGCCTCCCTTGATGGGTTAAATTTTTGAAATTTTTGATTTTTTTAAAGTTATTTGAAACAATGAACATAATATGTTAAAATTTTTGCTCAATCATGAAATCTTCTCTGCAAAGTGTGATGTGCAATGTATAAGGAATGTGTCCACACATGAATAATGATAATAAAGGACAAAACTTTTACATTGAAAAATTTAACCAATATACCTTGAAATTTCTAAAATAATAAAACTTTCAGTAGTGAAAGATGAACGGAGCATGTTGCAATGTGTTCCAGATGGGAAAATGCTTTATCTATATCGTGACTCTCTGTAATTTAAACATTCTGCTGTGTTTTATAGATTGTTTTGTTGATTGCTTTCTCTTCTTTGGCACACTTCATTGAAGAATCTGAAAATAATGGTGCATTCAAATTCTTTCTCTTTGCCACTATAACAGCCTGGCTCCTTGTAATGGTTCTTTTTGGTATATCTGTGTTTCAGGCACATGAAAGACTGTCAATAAATTGGACTCTGACGGTATCAATTAACATTAGTCTACAGATGTGTTTTAATAGCCCTGTGTGCCATTCCTATTTATAGACACCAGACTCAGACAATATTGAATCGAAATTGACTCCAAAGAATCCCCAAATGACCCTTTTCCTCTTGTTTGGAACTTAGAATTAATGATAAACCACTGACAAAGATTGCACAATCAACAATGGTGCTGTCATTCACACACTTCACTATTGGTGGAAGGTGGATCTAGACTTTTAGTTTGGTGGATGGCAGAATGGGTCAAAAGTGCTAACATGGACCATTTTTGTTGCTTTTTTATTATTTTTAAGTCTGCATTTTGTAGATTTTTAGGAGAAGTCTATATTTGGCCCCTCCCTGATTTAATTTTAAATGTCTCTTTGTACAGGATAACCCTCTCAGGTAACCAGGCTAAGTAAGCAGTAACAACTGTGCAAAATTTTCAACCAGTAATGTTGGGGCTCAGGGTTAGTAATCTTTTTAAGGTTTTGACCATTTAGATTGATTTATTGGATTTGGAAAAATTGGCGACGGAATTACAAGAATGACAAAAATGAAAGGAGGCTTTAGATGGAGCAGATGATTCATTTCTTCTTGTACAATTCACATCTTCTCAACCATAGAGATCATATAAAACGAGAGAGGGCATGGGCCATTTTGAGTAAATTGGGGGCCAAATCTATCGTCTCCAGGCCCTTTACAATCTGTTCGAAAGTTCAAGTTCGTGAGTTTACCCATAATTCTCGTTCTCGAATTTACTCAAAAAATACCATTCAATTTGTTAAAAACGTCAAATTCACTGTAATTAAGAACGGTTCGTGTCTTGATAAGAAAATCCCTCTTATTTCCTTACATTTTTTTTACTTTTTTTATATAAAAAAGAAAAAAAACAACAGACAAAAGTGAAGTGGTTTGGGACCCAATTTATCCGAGATGGCGGCCTTTCAATTGTTATCTGCGTTTCAGGGATATTTGGGTATAACACCCTCTCCAATTAATCTACGATCTCTATGTTCTCAACACCCTCCCAGGCTCCCAATTATACAATCTAATAAACCGTTATCAATTTGATCAATCAGAATCTAATACTCAGTTCTGAGTAGCAAGGGTTAGGTAGAGATATCTTGCGAATTTTGTATTACAGGCGTAGTTTAGACAATACTTAGACCGCCGAATTATGTCTTTTTATTTCGATTTAAATTGATCATTTCAATTTGATTAGGTTATATTTCGGACTGCTCGAGGTTATTTTATTGTCCACGACGTTTCGGACAGTTTCACTCTGTCTTCAGGTGACAGAACTGAAACTTTAGTCGGAAACTTTAATAATTAGTAATCCACACAAAGTGGAAATTCTCAGTTATTTCTGTTGTTGCAGATGCTGATACTCTCCGCCATCGAAGCCTTCCTCCTGCTGATTGCAAGCTCAGTCGTGGCAGATAAGGCACGCAAACTTCGCCGTGGAGTATGGACTGGGAGCGGACCGCCTGTGGATACGTGTGATTATTATGATGATCATGGGGTACCTTGCAGTAATGTTGAAGCTGCTGTGGTAAGTCGGAAACGCATCCCCTGAGATGGGATTTACTTCTTAAATGAAATATTTACTGGGCTAGTTTGGAGTATTTTTCGTGGCATTTTAGAAGTAATATGTTAAATCCGAGTAAAAGTGTGTCGTCCAAACGCCGGGGAGTGTGACGAAAAAACAAGGCGAATCCGAGTTATTTCACAACTTTCGAGGTGTTTGGATAAAGAACGAAACATTCTTTTGAGTGTTTGATCTCGTATCTGAAACAACTTCCTGTTTAGGAGAAAATCAGAGTGAAGGGTGCCGAAACCGAATGCTACTTGAGATCGCACATCAAAATCTTCCTCTCGAACCCGATTTGCTTTGTTTTCTTTTCATGAATTATTAATATATTTGAGAATTACTAATTCAAAGACGAGTTTGAGTGTTTCATCAGGCGTTCCAAACACGAAGAAACATGATGAAAACACCACGTCGAAGGCCCGCATCTTTTAACTATTTTCGAGTATTTGGAATGCCTGATGAAACACGATAAACGAGTTTCGGAACTAGCTTCTTAAACAAGTATAATTTGCTTTGTTGTGTTTGTACCTGTGTTCGTTTAACTTGAAGCAAAACAGTTGGTGTTCTGTCGATGTGAATATGCAGATTGCTCAGAGTTTTCCTACAGATTTTCATTGGATATAATTTGGTATATACACTCATGGATTTGCTACGATAGGTCACGAATCGTCAATTAGTATGAAAACCTTGTTTGAAAAAAGAAACCTCATTTGGGATCACTGCCACATTGGATGGGATTTTTTTTGGGAAAAATTGCGCAGTATTTTAATGCAACTGATTGTGGCCTTGAGTTTGGTAAAGATGATTATCATTCTTCTTCGTCAAAATATCTTCTTTGATTTTCTTTTGACCGTAGGTGTTTGGTTTTCTGGCAGTAGCTCTATTCCTTGCTGATGCTGTGTTCTATTTTATGAAATATCGTTCCCTGAGAGACAGTTCAAATGGAATTGTTCAGGATCAAGAAGCTGCTACAACTGATTATAATTCAGACAGTGGGGAACAAATGCCGTAGTTTCGTCTAGTTTCTAACATTTCATTAGTGATTCCGGCAAAATTGCTAGTCCAGTAGTTCGATAAAACCATGTTTTGAGATAAATTAAACGACGTTACCCAAAATGATAGTGTAACTAATTGTAGTTAAGACTGTGAAAGGAGAACTTGTGTCGCTGTACCATTCCGTGAGCGAGGAAATCTGAAACAGGCAAAAGGAATGAGTAAAACGATGACTCAACAGCTGCACTGGATTAATATCTAGCATAAATAGTGAAGGAAATGGGTGCAGTGACATCAGCTATGCTTTGATGTTTTCAATTAGTGAAGTTTATTATTATTTAAAGTTGTACACTGGAACTAAATGTCGAAATGACTGTTTGACTCCACAGTTGTAGTGGCCATTAATAAACTCTCCTTACGTAAATTTATACTTTGTATTTGCCTTGAAGACCTTTGAAGTAAACATGATTTTCAGGACGGAAAACGTCGCAAATTGTTTCACGAATTCACCGGTGCGCGGCAAATTTTGTTGTGGCTCTAAAAACTAAATAGCTTTCCCCAGTGATCCTTTGACCAAACCTCGTACCTAGGACTATTTTAAGGGTCTTTTATCACTTTTAATAGCCAGGACCCAGTTGTTCAAAGGACGATTACCACTAATCCTGGGTTAAAATTTAGTCGGCTCTTTTGTTGGACATGTTCTGTTTGATAATTTTAGTTCAAACTTTTTAGGGTAAAACCTTCCAATGTTTATATGATGTATCAACATAAAACTTTTAGCATTCTTTCCTACATCAACAGTACTTTATCCACAAAGTTTTCACTAATCCTGGGTTAAGCTAATCGCCCTTTGAACAACTGGGCCCCGGGCTGGATCAGAGAAAAATTTTTAGATGAAATACTCCTAGCCTTGGAAATGATGCTTTAAGTTTTCTATTCAGATATCATACGCATATAGAAAAGTTTTCTCCTAGAAAGTTTGAACAAAAATTGATTAGCATAACATCTCCAACAAAAGAGGATTAGCGGTAGTCGTCCTTTGAACAGCTGGGCCCTGGAACACACCACACTCAGCCTGCTGCGACATCACAGATGCAGCCGCTACGGAAAACATTTCTCTGGACAGCACAACCTTACTAAATAGAAACAAAGGGAACTTTGTTTCCTTTCTACTATTTCAAAAATGAACTAACAGGTTATTTTTTTCTTGAGGCGATTTTCTTGGAACCTCTTGACAGACATGTTGTGAAAATGCACAGCAGTGCACACATCAGTAAGCAACAAGCCTCTGAGATTTGGCGCGTAATCATCTCGTCTCGTGATTCTGTTCTCATACTTTTCTTTGCCAGTGGCCATATTGAAGTGTTTACATTTGCGTGACTAGTAAGACCAGAATACCCCACGCGCTTCGAGCCTTATGACGTCATTACGCATAAGGTCTATTAAAGTAATGACACGCAAATGACATGATGAATTCATGTGATGGAATCCCTTGATGCGCAAGTCACATGCCGAGTTTCAGCACGTCGCTAAAGTTGTGAAATGGACATGTTCAGGCCGGAGCCACCTGCATGTTATATCACATTGAAAACCAGTAAATCACGTGAGGAGATGAAACCCGTGGGATAATGATACAGAGAAATTTTTTGATTTCACTGTCGAACGCTTGCATAAATTAAACCAACTTTACTTCGAATATTCGTTGAAATGTTGATTCGTTTGAATGTTGACGTTTGGTACGTCAACATGCCGGTCGCAAATTGTTTCAACAGGTTGCCTGTGCTCTGCACACATGTCAACACGAAAAACGTTCATAAAATCTTGGCTTTACCTCGGCTCTCAAACGCTCTTGAGGTTTGATTTGACGACTTATAATTCGCGTATGCAGCAGTAAGTGAAAAATAATGCGAAATATTTCTATAATACAAAGTAACAGTTCACAAAATGTATTACGCATCGCCTTGGGACCTTACACGCTTATTCTCAACAGTGAAAAACTAATAGAAGCTATTTTTCCAGCATTATGGCGATCCGATACGCGTTCGGCGTCCGCGAGCCTTTATCGCTGATCTTTCACGATGTGCCCCGTTTCAACTTTAGACCATTTCTTTGAGTCATTGTCAAGGTAACATAAGGTGAACGCTTTTATGACGATCAGTTTAAGTTGTGAAAAAGACCCGCAACACTCGATGTCAATCAAAATAGAAACTATTCCCTCAGTCGTATGAATTTCCACTCATGATCTCATAAAGATATAAAAACTTATTTTTTTAGTACAAACTGGCATATAATTTTTATCAATAGGACAACGGTCTTGATTTTTAACTTTATTCGCAACATGTTTGGTCAGGCATTGGTTACAACTGAAAAGTTAATTGGAAGTTGGTATGACCACGTCAAAATTGTTCGCGTCAGGCCCAATCAAGATCTTTTAAACTTATTACGTAATGACCACACAGATTTGGTATAAAAATTAGGATAAATAGACCACGTAACTTAATAAGTATATGGAAAAAAAAACATATATATATAGTAGACAGCATAAATACAATTTACAATGACAATGATTTAGGATTATAGGTTTGGAGGTGATCTCGAAAAATTGCAAAAAATCTGCGGTCCTTCCTGCTTCACAATCCTGGATACTGCCTCACAAAGTTCTACTTAAACTCCATAACGGATATTACATTCAACAAAATAAACCGGAGCTCAACAAAGAACATATCATTTTAAATCATTGTCATTGTAAATTGTATTTATGCTGTCTACTATATATGTGTTTTTCCCATATACTTATTAAGTTACATATTCCATTTATCCTAATTTTCATACCAAATCTGTGTGGTCATTACGTAATAAGTTTAAAAGATATTCGTTAGGCTTGACGCCAACAATTTTGACTTGGTCATACGAACTTCCAATTAACTTTTCAGTTGTAACCAAATGCCTGACGAAGAAGGTTACAAACTTTCGTAACATGTTGTAAATAAAGTTAAAAATCAAGACCGCTATTCTGGTGGATAAGTTAGAGTGAGAACTTTATGCCCATCTCCAATAAAAATAACATAATCATTAATTTCGCAATTTCTTCGTTTCAAGTCAGTTTGAAACCTTGCTTGATTCAATTAAACGACGAAGTAAATCATCCTGTAGGAGCAGCCACTCAGGTAGCTTCACTTCAATGATGACCCACGTAGTTATACAATGTGATTTGCAAGAATTGTTATTGTTTATATGAAACGATAATAAAGTCACAATTGTTTAGCAGTTATGACTTTAGGACTGTCGTTTTAAATATAGCCATATAAACTTAACTGTATGTATATAATTGATTATAACTGATTCTGTCCGGGTATCTGTAATTCGCACAGATATGTTGTGAACCCTCAAACCTTAACTTTAAATTCAATTACATCTTTATTGTGACCAGTTCACTGTCCAACAAACCTTATGATTATTTTGCCACCTTCCTACAAGTATTTTTCATGTTTTTCCTTCTTGTAACTGACGTAGGTGTTAATAAATTATCTTGTTTTGTCTGCCTCGTGATTATCAACTACAAATAAAGTTGTTGAATTGTTGATCCATGATTTCTGGAACTCAGCACGCGATATTAACCTCGTAACCCAATTTTGAAATAGAGATCTTAAACTTATTCGAACAGACATTATAGTCGTTCATGCGAGGAGAAACAGATCACGATTTCGTATGGCACGTTAAACGCTCCCTAAATGGCCCAAAAGAGACGTTTCACGCGGGACGTAAGCTGCGTAACGCGCAGGATGAGGCTTCGTACTTGTAAGAACCAGCCAGTTCGTGTCTTATATCGTATTTATCTCGTTTAAACGGCCTCAATGCTTGAGATTAGGTATAAACTGATCTAAAATTCAATACCCAATGGTCCTCTCTAACCATATAGTTTCTAATTCAACATGTATATACATCGTCTGAACATGTACAATTTAGAGCTCGAATGGTCATGTGCGAAACCTCAACATGCAACTTCGCAATTCGATACTCGCGAATGTGAACTCGACAATTGATTTCCATTTAGTGTGATCTTTTTTGGCCCTTCTTATGACCTTCATGATCTGGGACTCTCGTCAATTTGATGGCATAACACTCGAGTTTGGGATCACAGAAGATGAGAAAATTTTTTATGCGTGTCTCAAAGCGGCCAAACACTTGGAGACACTCGGAAGAGTAAGATCTTGGGAATTCGTTGGTATTTGGAAGAAGAACTTTCATTTCAACTAAAAAGAGGTATCACTTCTCTTATATGCAATAAAACTTACGAAGCTACCAGGCAACGCTATATTCCACACCTCAAAGCCGTGTGAAAGTACTAACCAAGCTACGTTCCAGGCGAGGTCGGGCAGATGTTCCAGGCAACCCGTATAAGCCCAGACTTAACTAATCCTCGAGCTTCTATAGCCGGGTGAATTTAGCTCGAGACGAACTCAAGTTTGTGGCGTTTACACTACAACAATCCAGGCAGGTTAGGGTATTCTTGTTGAGTAAGTACACCCGCAAGGCTGAATTACGAGGCATGATTCCGGCATACAACAATTCCTTGCCTTGGAGTATGTGATAATCTCATAATAGCAGAATTCCTGCCAACGATTCGTTCGGGAACGTAACAATCAAGTGTTAATGCTCTTGTGACATGATACAGTTGATGGTCACCGGATGGTGACCGAAATTTTATGAATTAAAAATCCTGTATAATATTCTCTTTCGGCCTTACTGTCAAAGTTGTATGCCCAAATTAATATTTGCAAGAACTGTTTTGTTACAAAGGCGAGGACGAAATTTTAAAGCAGCAAGAAAGCGACGTTAGGATTAGAGCTAGGGTAGGCATTACTTGCTTTGAGGTCTGGATATATTTCAGTTTGGCTTTCACTGACCTATATAGTTCAATGGTTTTTTTCACCCTCAGATTTTCGCGTTCTTGAAATATTTTTATCGGAAATACCATTTAGCGTTTCATACAGTGTTACAAAAATGGCATGCAGTATTCAATATTGCATGTTTTAAGCGTGGTCAGTCAAACATTATGATGATGGGAGCAAGCCGATGTAGCAAAGTTAATAGTTGATGTGTTAGTGGTTGGATTGCATCTCATGGAAGGTGGTCAAAAGTACCAAGCAAGCATTTCAGTTTGGGAGCAGTATGAACTTGATTTTCGAAATGGTGACCCCACGGACAGTAAGTCATTTTCCGAAGGTGAAGTGGAAGCTCATTACCATGAACTAGATATATACATATATATTTATTATATACCAATAGTCAAAGTCCCCTTTTTCTAGTGTTTCATTGGTCGAGAGCGTATCACGCGAGAGACCAAATTAGGCTGTCTCCCTCGCAACAGCGCGAGGAAACAATACGTTATCGACCGGGGAATAACGAACAAAATCACGTGCGCCATCACGTGAAGACACGACCTTTGGACGACCTTAAAAGCTCGCGTTTGTTAGGCATTTTTATTTTCGTATTTTCAACTATTTTATAAAAAGCGAATATGGAAAGGTTTGCCAGAAAAACTGACGTCGATATAGAGTCAATGCTGGGGGACAAAGACTCCAAATCTCTTTATTGAAATTTAAATTTTCGCTTTAAGTAACTGCAGTGTTTAATTTAATTAACGTTTTAACAATAAAATGTTTCATAATTAAAATGTTCTTTACTTTGTTTCTTTGACTATTGGTATACAATAAAACACTTATTTACTGGGCCCTCGGGAAAGCAGTGCGTTTCCCTCGGGCCCAGTAAATCAGTGATAAATATTCCACGTGAAAGTCGGCGTGGTACATGAGGTTGTTATGAAATCCTAGCGTCCGTTCCATACATAACCAACTGATTGTACTTCCATTTTTTCTTTTGTCATTCTAGATAACGCTCATCCGAAACGATTTGCTAGGCGGGTAGGAATCATGGTGGACGCATCTTACATGCGGAGTTGGGCTGGTTTGTTCAAGATTGGACAGTTTGTGAGTAGTTTGTCCGTGAAGTAGTCACGCTGCATTGTATTTTTGGATTTACGTATGCCGGTGTTTGACAAGAGTGAAATTTACAGATCCCCAGAATTTTCAGAGTTTTGTAATATTCACAATATGTACAGAGTTTATATATGGCAGCATAGCCATTGCTTGTGTAAAATATGATAGCAGTTGATTTTCTTGCGGAATGTGAAAAGTGGTTGCGGTGAAAGTGGTAAAAATTGGCTTTACAAATATCAGCGGGTCATTTTGTCAGGGCAGGTGATCAAATAAGGGAAAATGTACAAGGTTAGTGGGATAAAATACTTCTTTTCTATAAGAAGGTCGCAACGATCGGGCGTTTCTGGTAGAAAGGTGTTAAAACTATGATGCTAAAATGTAGAGAACAGGACTTCTTTTAAAAACAATTTGGGGAACATGCTCAAAGTTACTGACGTAAACCACTTCAGACAGTTGTAAAAAATAGAGATTACCTCTTAATATAAAGTAACGTCCATATATTGCGCAATGCTTGTTTGCCATTTTCTGTCATTTAATATATTTCTCGGTCCTTTTCTGTAGGTTTTTCTGGTAGTTGCTTTCTCTTTCTTGGCACATTTCATCGTTGAAGCTGAAAACAGCAAAGGTTTTACATTTTTCCTCATTGTCTCCATAGCTTCATCGATCATTGTGATGTTTGTATATGGTTATTTTGCCATCTGTGGCCATCGACTGCATTCATCAAATTGGACTGTTATGGTAAATAAACATTAACTTAAAAAAAAAAATTCCTAATCAACCAGATCGATGCTATATGCAATATGCGAGCCAGTGATATCCAACACGATCGCGAGACGGGATGGAACCCGTAACTTCCTGACGACTAGGGAGAAGCTCGAACACACTGTAGATCTGTCAAGACTCAGGTGGAGAGCTGAAGTGCAGGTCAAGCGGCTGCGGGACCCGTGGGTCACTAGGGCACGCTCCCCCGCCACTTTCGAAATGGGTACAAGGGTCCTTTTTACGGAATAAAAGTATGGTTTTCCTGTTTTAACGCGCCCGTTGACGGGAAATACTGTCCTCTTTTAGCAGAAGTAAAACAATGTTACTTTGCTTGACACTCTACGATTAAGCAAAAAACCAATCGCCTCGTATCCAATTCATCCCAGGATCCGCGGAGGATTTTTCAAAGCGGCAAAAATAACGGGAGATAATAGTGGGAGCAGTAAGAGGGCAACTTCATCTTTGGTTAATGGGTGTCTTTGTTTAACCAGTTTAATAACGGTACTCGACTAGGACCTTCTTGGTACATTGAAGTCAATGGTCCGTGAGCCATTGGCCAATTCTCCTTGTTACGTCAAGTGTTACGTCACGAAAAAGAAATATCGTGAAGCATCATGGTCTACCTGACTATAATACTTCACGATATTTCTTTTTCGTGCACGTTTAATTCATTAACAGTACGAACAATTCATTAGATTAACAAAACAAACAAGATTTCGAAATGCACTCTTGTAGTTGTCCTTAACAGATGAATGAGGGGAACTGGTTATATCAAGGCTATAGTGAAAGACGACCAATGGCTTAGATTCTGGAACACTCGTACGCTAATTTAAGCTTGCCCACAAATAACAAAATAACCAAAGAATATTGTTGGAAAACAGTATCTTTGTACAAGTTGTTAAGCATTAACTCTATTGGGTCCGACCCCTCAAATACAGGACGCGAGTGTACTATGCAAACTTTTGCAAGTTTCGCCTACTTCCTGTTTGAATTTTGGCTCGAAACTAAGTTTTTATAAATCTGCATCAAAAATTGAGCCAGAAAAGTAGTTTTTCGTGCGCGTTCGTATGTCACGGTTCGTTCTGCAGCAGCGAAGAGACATGAAGTTTATCAAGAGTTTTTCGATCGTTTTTTCAAGCTCCTCTGACCTTAATGAGTTGAATCGAAGGTCTGGAATATGACTTGGGGGCGCACGACCCCACCGTAACGCACGCCAAGGCAGTGCATGCAATGGTATTCTACATATGTGAAACTTTTGTTTGCAGATGATCGTCCTTTCTGGCGTGGAAGCCCTACTGCTGGTTATCGCTAGCTCGGTGGTTGCAGAGAATGCTCGCGAACTTCGTCATGGATTATCATTTAGTCATGAGAAGTACCAGTCCCCATGTGAGCATTATGGTGATCATCACGCGCCTTGCAGAGATGTGGAAGCCGCTGTGGTAAGTAGACAGGCACAATGGAGCACTGTCGTGTAAATTACTGAACTTTTGTAAGCGATTACAATTACTATTTATTTACTTGTTTTTCAAGGGGAACATAATTACTTTCCTGATGATATCACGACAAAAGTGATCAATTAATTCTACGAAATTACATGAAATAAATTACTTTTCTGCGAAAGTTAAAGCAGAAAAAGAAATGGCTACATATCTAGACCGCATAAAGATGAACCAAACTCACCTTTCTGCGGGAGTTGGGGTCGCGTTAGGGCAATTGCGGTTGAACAGGAAATCAGTTTTGTTGCAAACTGTTTCCGATGTTTTTCGACAGACAAATGAAGGTATGAAACTGGCTTTAACGCAATGATTAATGAGAGCGAACAGAACAATTCTGTTTTGAACAGAAATTGAACAGTCCTAAAGCTTATGTTCGTATTTTTATGTTATCGTTTCTTCTCAAAGCTAAGTGACTACTTCAACAATAACTTCAACTTGGGTTGCACAAAAACGTTATTACAGCCCGCAAGGATCGATTTAAATAGACAGAATCTGCAATGCCTGCGTCGCTTTTGGTAGAGAGGGGTATGTTTTGTAACCAACTTGCAAAACAGGTTGGAAAACTTTATTTGCAGGCAAATTAACTGTTGTGAAATCCATATAGGTCAAAAGATAACGATCATTTTAACTAATTTATGTCATCTTGCATTAGATGTAGAAAATCGTCCTTGTTGTTCATTAACCCATTCTGGGACAAGGGCACATTAAAAGTATTTTACTCTGACGAACGTATGGGATGAACGCAGTGCCTTAATGGGTTAACATAACCACTTTTTCTTTCTTTGATCCTAGGTTTTTGGTTTCATGTCAGCAGTTCTATTCGTTGCAGATGTTGTATTCTATTTTATTAATTATCGTTCGGTGATAAAGAGCCAGAATGGAATTGATCTGGATAAAGGAGCACCCTCAACTCTTTACAACGCAGACCATGTGGATGTCCTTTAGTTTTGTTCAATTTCCATCAGATCTCGGTTTGATAAAACTCCTAATCACCAATAAAGTGATAAATACGTAGTTAAATTCTCATACTCTGATCCCATTTCGTTAAAATTGAGTACTAATTATGATTTATGTTAACAATCTTTTTAATATACAACTGGCCGTCTGGTCATTTCATTCGTTAATTTAGACCAGAGCTTTTCTATGTGGACCTCTGGTCCGCTGGCCACAGAGACCGTAACGCACACTTTGAAGAACAGTGAAAGCCTGGGGTGAGGGAATATTATGGGAGGAACAGGGGATCTGTATTAAAATTGCTCCTTTTTTAAATCGTGATATGTTCAGACTTTTGCCTCAAAACCGACATTACCTGACACGCCATGAGGTTCCTTGCCCCAGGCTCTCACTCTTATTTAAAGTAGCAATGAGCAAAATTTATTGCTTACAATGACCTGTATCTAACAGAGGTTCGATTAAGTAAATGGTCTGAACCTGAGAGAGTTGTGACATGTTTGTGGAGTTGATTGTCCAGGTTAGTGTAGTTTTGAGGATGGAAGTAATTGACATTTTGACTGCCTTAGAGGTGGTCATCTTCAGAGTCAAAAAAAAGCAAGAAAAAAATAAAACAAAGGCTGTCGAAATGCCAGTCACTTTCACCAAACAGTCTTTCTTAAGACTAGACTAACCTGGACAATCAACTTCCACAAACATGTCAGAGGTTGGATTATAACAATCTAACTAATTATTTAGTTATATGGAGGTCAGTGATCACATAGCTGGTGACATCAAAGAAAAAGTCACCTTTCAAAAGCAGGGTGTTCAAAAGAATTACAATCATTCATCTATGTCAATTTTAAAAATGTCGAAGAAAAGAAACTCACCACACCAACCTATGCAGGTATAAGAAAATTTCAAGTGTATTCTACATTATCTATTCCATAATAATGTAATTAAGACAAAGTAAAGGTAATTCTTACTTTAAATCACTAGTTTCATATGCAGGCATTTAATTAAGAGTGTATGAATGTTAAATTAGTTTGATCTTTTCTTCTGTTTATAATAAAAAGCATTTTAAGTAATACTTGAAAATAGTTGAGCCAGGGGACTTTACAGGGAAGTCTGTGTGTACCTTGAGAATGTCAGGGAAAGGTGATCCTTTTCAATAAACAAGGACTTTTAAATCCAAGTAAAGTCTGATGTTGAGTATTTGAAAATTTGGACTTCCCAAAAAAGGAATTTGCATATTTCCAAACTTCTAGTAGTAGAATAATATTTCAGTGTCCAAGGACCTTGATATATTTCAAAATTACTACTGGTAGTAATTTGAAACTTCTTCAAGTTTTAAAACACCAAATAAACAATTTCTTTAATTTCTTTTTGGTTCATGAATGACTAATGGCTTGAGAACATATGTCCAACGCTTGAAGGGTTAATTCAATTGCACATAAAGTAATATCAAATTGGCAGAAATTTATTGTATTGCTTTTTAACATTTGGTTTTGGATAGAAACAAATTACTGATAATGCTGAAAAGCAATAGTTTGCCAACAGGCAGCATAAAGCACAAGACAAAAATCACATGTTTATTGCTATTCCTGTGGTATGAGCACCTGATTCAAAATTTTGGTACCTCCCACTTCTTCAGTCATACTCTGAGCCAATAGTGATGCTCATTTCATTGCCAATGATATCTGTCTGATGAAACCATTTGTTTGTATCTAGGACAACTGTTTGACAGAAAAAGAAAATTTTTGTGTCAAACAATTAAAAATCCTCAAATTTAGGTAACTATAACAAAGGCAATACCCATTTTGCTGATGATAGTTAATCCATCTATATTACTAGCTGGTGATGCAGACTGCAATTACAACTGCTAAACATATTCAATTGAAATTATAATACTGTGGATAATGAAAATTATATTTATAATTTATGGTTTGAAATCAAACAAAAAGTAAACTGAGGAAACTTTATTAGTGACTCTTTTAACTTTTTAGAAAATCTTTTCTCCAGATTTTATATAATATAAAAACTTTGGAAACAGCATAAAAGGAGTTTATCCTATTACGGAGTAAGAGTACATTTCATTATAAATTTTGCTCTGCTAATGCCAGATGATTTTACTTGTCTACCGGACAAGCCCTTCCATAAAGAGTGAGTTTAAAACACAGAATGAATGTGATATCTGAGGAAAATTTTAAGAAAGGAAAAAATGATTGGGATAAAAAAAAAGAAAAGAAGTTCCTTTATTTAAACTGGATAACCCTATCAGCTAAACTACGCTGTTCTGCCTAGAGGTCCAGTAAGGGCCATCCCTCATAGGTCCAGTGTTACTACAGGAGAAAACCGGAGTACCTGGAGAAAACCTGCGATGTTTGGTAGAGTCAAACTGGACAAC
>JBAHVQ010161171.1:0-21818 GCA_036872915.1 Nanipora kamurai | reverse complement strand
ATTGTCACACATATGATCGACGATTGCCGCCCAAATTGTTCACGTGTTCAACGTACCGGATGTCCGAGTGTCGGAACACCCCGGTGGACCACACATCGATCAATCCCTTCCTTTTTAATAACTGTAGCGTTTCCTACTTGATAATGTCTGAATCTCGATACTCTAATAACCAATATCAACAAATACATGCACTTCAGTCCTTTAATGCTGTTAGTGGTAGTAATCTGGAGTTTTTATCAATCGTCCCCAGGTAGATGTTCTTTCTGTAATGTTATTAGAATGTGGTCAGCTCGCAGGAGGCTCCTTACTTTGATGGCATGAAATTGAAGGCAATTCCTGCGACTGGTTGTCAGCACCCACCTCCTCTATAGCTATTGACGAGTCTTGGGGAGTATCAGGAACCACCTACAAGCAGTATCAGAACCTACAAATGTAGGTGCTTTCTCCGGCTCGTTTGCGATGTTAGTTTCTTCGTCTGCTCTTTCCTTTGATGCTGCTAAATGTTTTCGGTTTCGTCTGTACTGCTGGCCTTGATGGACCACTTCGTAGGATCGCGGTCCGACTTTCTTGTTGCATGCTCCTTTCTTCCATGTCTTATCTCGATTATTTGGTTCTGGTCTTATCCTGACAACGTCTCCTTGTTTGAGTTCTGGTAGTCGCCTGGCGCCTCTGTTGTAGTAGCGTGCTTGTTTCATTCTTTTGCGGGTCAGCAATTCTTGAACGTTATTCGTTAGCTTTGGTTTCAACAGTTTCGCTGTCATTGGGAGGAGCGTTCGCGTTCTCCTTCCCATCAATCTCTGAGCTGGTGATGAATTAAGGCCTTCGGTTGGTGTGTTTCTCCAATCAAGTAACGCTAAGTAAGGATCTCGATTGTCTGCGTGTGCCTTCTTCAGAATCCTTTTGGAAGTTTTTACGGCATTCTCTACTTTTCCGTTTGATTGTGCAAAATCTGGTGAAGATGTGACATGTTTAAATTCCCACTCCTTGGCAAAGTTCTGAAAACCTGTGGAGGCGAATTGAGGACCGTTGTCGCTTCTGACTTCTTCAGAAATTCCGTGCCTAGCAAACTGCGATTTCATGCTAGTGACAACTACCGATGTTGTGGTTTGAGGGAGGATGTTGAATTCAAAGAAGTTGGAGTAGTGATCAACCATGATGATATAGTCTTTTCTTCCTAACGTAAATAAGTCGACAGTTACTCTTGACCAGGGTCTGTCCGGCACTCTTTGTGATATTAAAGGCTGTTTACGTTGTTCTGCTCTGTAGGTGTCGCATATCTCGTAGGCAGAGACGTTTTCTTTGATTGCAGCATTCATCCCTGGCCAATATAGAATCTCCCTTGCACGGCGAAGACATACTTCTGCACCCACATCGCTGGAATGTATCTTTCTCAGCATTTGGCTTCTCGTGGCTATGGGTACCACAACTCTTTCACCTTTAAAAACTATCCCATCCTGTACCGACAATCCATCGCGAAAATTATAGTATGCTCTTGTTCCAGGCGAAACTCTACTCTTCTCATATGTATCTTTCTCTATCTGGGCATAATTTCTTTCAGTTGATGTTAGGGCTCTTGACGTTAATGCCATCGGCTGGCCTCCTTACAAAAACGCAGCCCCAATTCCCGATTGCAAAGCATCACACTGGAGTGTTACTTCTTTGGTGACATCGTAGTAGCTTAGAACTGGATGGTTTGTGATGAGGTGCTTTATTTTTTTGAATTCTTTCTGGTGGTTTTCATCCCAGTGCCATTCGACATCTTTGTCTTCCAAGCGTTGGAGGGGCTCAGTGACTGTGGAGAGGTGTGGAAGGAATTTTGAGAGGTAGTTCACCATTCATAAGAACCTTTTGACTGACTGAACATCTGTCGGTTTAGGCATCATCTTGATAGCTTCCACCTTCTTCGGATCAGGTTTAAGACCATTAGATGTAAGCAGGTGGCCAATATAGGGTACCTCGGTCAGGCTTAACTTCACTTTATCTTTGTTTAATTTCAGGTTCTTCTCCCGAGCTCTTTGAAGGGCATTTCGAAGATTCTTGTCATAATCTTTGATAGCTGTTTCCGTGTCGTTGCCTTCGCCAAACACTAAGAGATCATCAGCTATCACCGCTGTACCCTTGAGGTCTTCAAACGTGTTATTCATTCTCTTCTGGAACTCTTCAGGCGCCGAGGAAATACCAAATGGCATTCGCAGCCAGCGGAAGCGCCCGAAGGGAGTATTAAAAGTCGTAAGCTTGCTGGATGCGTCATCAAGACTTACTTGCCAAAATCCACTCTTGGCGTCTAGCACGGAGAATACTTTTGCATTACTGAGTATGGGTGGCTACTTCTTGTATTGGTGGTATCGGATAGTGAAACCAATTGATGATTCTGTTTAGGTCCTTAGGATCAATGCAAATTCTTAGTTTGTTTGGTTTAATTAACGTGACCATACTTGATACCCAGTCCATGAGTCCACTTTCTGGAGTCAAGATATCTTCTTCGACCATACGCTCTAATTTTGTTTCTGAGTGGCTCCCTTAATATAACTGGTACTCGTCTAGGTGGATGTATCACTGGCTTCACCGCTGGATCTATTTCAATTTGGTAAGATCCTTCGAGGCATCCCAGCCCCTCAAAGACATCCACAAACTCCTTCAAAATGTCTGTACTATCTAATGGTGACTTGGTGGTTGGGTTGGTTGCTGGGTTACTTTGTGTTACAGAATCAACT
The DNA here is from genome assembly GCA_036872915.1 of Nanipora kamurai. NCBI lineage: Eukaryota > Metazoa > Cnidaria > Anthozoa > Scleralcyonacea > Helioporidae > Nanipora > Nanipora kamurai. The sequence goes on along the minus strand of JBAHVQ010161171.1, from coordinate 19,104 downwards.
TGATGGTTCAACTTGTCATGCACGAGGACTTTCAAGAACTGCAACTTTTGGCATGATTCAGCACCAAGAAGTGGTTTCATGTCACCATCCACCACTTGAAATTCTAGGATATGTTGTGAACCACCTCTTGTGCACTTCAGCTTACACTTCCCACAAGGTACATAACATGTCCATTGTACATGGTTAGTGTGGCTATGCTCTTTTACAAGTACAGATCATCAGGGTTTCCCTTTGCACGGCTGTAATCTTTGAGTGGTAATATGTTGAAAGTAGCTCCACAGTCTAGCTGGAACTTGACATTGATCTTATCATTTACTTTCATGGTTGCATACAGTTGCTTGGGAACATTGCTGCTGGCTTGTCCTTTGGCTTTGAGTGATCCAATATAATATTTTACCATATCAACAGTATTCCTCTTCAGATGTGCTTTCATCACCCTCTACTAAATGAAGTCGTTGGTTCTTTGGGTTTTTCCTCTTGCATTAACACACTTCTGGCACTTAGCTCCATAAGCAGGACATTAATTCTTGTCTCTTGGGTGTTTTCGACTACAGTACTTGCAATTTATGGTTGTAACGTTATTTAGTGGTTTCTGATTGTTGGGTGAGGACTCTGCAATTTTTTCTGATCTAACATTGTGTATAGACTCCCTGGTAATCTTTTGGTCTGCTTTTATCTGTTTCAGTTGGGCTCGAGTGAGTTTAGCTGACCTAACTTTCTCTGTAGCTGTTTGAAGGATTAATTCTGGGTCTCTCAGTAACTTTCCTCTGACAGTACTGTCTTGGATGCCCAACACTACTCGATCTCGAATTAAAGACTCTTTGGGGGCTCCAAACTTACAAGTGTCTGATAATGTTTTTAAAACAGTGACATAATAATCAATAGACTCACCGTTTTCTTGGCTTCTCGAAAAAAACACGTAGCGTTCGAATATGGTGTTCTTCCGTGGATTACAAAAAGCCTCAGACTTTTCCAAAACTTTGGCTATCTTCAGGTTGTCGCCTTCTTCGTTCCAGGTGAACGTGTTGTATACATCAACTGCTTCTTCACCAATCACAATTAGTAGTGTTGTTCCTCGTTTTTCAACTCACTTTTCGATATATATATTTTCGAACATATCACTTCAAAAGCTCATTAATAATTCACGAGGAAAATACAAAGGAAAACCATAACCATGTCGTATCTTTATATGTGATAAAGAAACGCTCATTTTTCTGGTCGAATTTACTCGTTTTAGAAAAAAATAGTTTTAAGATTTTCTTCGCAAATTGTCGTGTTGAGGGGTTTGTTTTTGAAACCATTCCAAAAACTCGTAGTACGTTGTTTTATCGGATTTAAAACACTCGGCTGTCGCTTAGTGTTTTATATCCGATAAAACACTCTTACTCGTTCTTTAAATAATACTTTAAAAATGCTCTCGAAATATCAGCAATTCCTCCGCAAAGAACCAAGAACGTCCCAAAAGCTTGCGCCCAAGGCGTTTGATGATGCACGTTCGGAAATCTAGTAAAAAATTTATACTACTCCCTGATCAATTTTTGGGCTACGTCTGTGTTTACCGTCGTCATGATCTGCATAGGCACTGCGTCAACCACTGCGTCCAGCAGTCGCGTGGAGTAAATGAGAATCAATCTCATTTTGCTGGGCAAATGTCTTTGCTTCAGCGTGAATTGGAGTAAAATTTTACTCGAAGCACTTGCCCTTCTCTTCTTTAAGATTCTTTGAAGCAGAATTGGTTATATCGAAAAATTCTTTGGTCAAAGCGAACAAGCAAAGTGGTCAAAATAGTCTTGAATAATGCCAAACTTTAGAGAATCCACAAGCAGTCACGACAGTCTTTTTGGAATGCTTCTCAACATTGGTTTTGCCACCTCCTTTAGCAAGTGGATGAAGAAAGCACGCGAATATAAGCTCTGTGTCCGAGTAGAAAATATTGTTCTGTACGCTTTGATGATACCCCATTAGAGAGTAGGGTAAAACGTTTTGCTTCCAGAGACAGGGCTCGTATTCGCGTACCTTCCTCAAGTGCTTGGGGAAGAATGTAACGAGAAATTTTGATAACTTGCTTTAAAGGGCACATTAGGTGTAAAAATCAGTCGGGAAGAAACCCTCTCACACAATACATCTATCAAAATTATGAAGATCGCCCCTTACAATAATCTCATCTCAGTTCGTTCTTGAGATATTGAGGTTTATTTGATATGTAAACAATACATCTTTCTATCTTACACTGCACAATGACTTATTGGAAAATTACGTATATCTTTGAAGTTACCCATGGAAATCACTTAAAACTGCTCATGAGCCTGTATGCATACCTCCAAAGTCAACAAGCAAAATTTCAAGGAAATGATGTTAAAGATGTATATGATTTCGCTGTAAGTCATTATACAGTGTGACGTAGAAAGTTTTGCCATTTATATATCAAACAGACCTCAATATCTCAAGAAAGAAGTGAGAGAAGAGAAAGCTGTAAAGTTCCAATCTCCACAATTTCGAATGTTCTATCATGTGAGAGGGTTTCTTCGAAACTGAATTTTACGATTCATTTGTCCCTTAAGAATGTAGCGAACCTAATTGAAACAAATTAAGTGGAAGATAATTTCCGCTTGCAGGAGCTATATATTTAAAGGCCCACCGGGACCATTTGCGAAAAATTCAATTCGACAGGCCTCCGGCTGGGAATCGAACCCGCGACCCAGATAAACTATAGTGCAGTGATCGGCTGACGGAGCTACAAACACCGTAGCCGAGAGCATGGTCACGAATTCTGTATATATTTGATGGTATTCCGCAATGCCGGTGAAGTGAAGGGTATATTCAAGGATTATTTGGCATTTAGACTCGGCATTATGAAATGGGATCTATATTAAGTAAAAGTAAATTTTCTAGAGTGTGAATGAGTCAGTTGAAACCAGTTAGTTGCTTTGTATGGACCGCCAGTTACTAGATATACTTGGTTTAATGTCACGACCATGAGTTTGGCAACTAACTTCTCACCTCACTCATTTTTACCGCCGGGCTAGCCTTGGTTAATTTTAGGTAATAGTTCACAATCGATTTTCTGAGGTAAATTTTCCAGTTTTTCTCGTACATTCTTAATCTCACATCTTGAATTTCGTCTAAAAATAAAACTAAGTTGATGCACGAAGCAAGCTCCTTAAAAACAGTGAAAACTTTTTGTTCTCATTTTCACTACTTCTCTTTTTTACTCAAGGAAATACCTGTGAGGATCAACCGTGCAGTGTTAACGCAGTTTGTAATGATCTAGTTGTTCCGTTCAAAAGTACTGGTGAAAGATATAACTGCACTTGTAAAAAAGGATTTTTTGGGGATGGCTTCAGCTGTCATTGTAAGTAATTTCTATCACTTAGTCCCGGAAATTCTTCTTCATCTGAAACCTAAAACACACATACTTTAAGACGGAAAGCGAGCCCCACCTGTAGCTCAGAAAACTTTTTTTGGATAAAATACTGTTATCATACGTGATAACAGTAAGTTTCCACATGATCAGAATTTGTCTATAACATTCATGTCGTCAATTAACATTATCATCATATCGTGGATACCGCATACGAGGTACATAGGTATCGAACAACACTTAGTTCTCGATCTGAGTTTCGTTAGTCATCCCACTGGTCATCAGAGGGTTGGTAAGGCTCAGAGATGAGTAAAAGAGCTTGGCGAATGCCTACTTATCATCAATCAACTGTTCTCTCAGATTCAGAATAACGTCCTTCTTTACAATGATGAATTAGAAAATGACACTCAACTTGCACATCATTATTATGTTCCAAAAATACCTGGTTGATGAAAGTGGATTAAAGGATAAATCAATTACCTAATTCCCCCTTATTTAAAAAAGGTCGTTTGACAGTTCTATTATGGCATTTTAATATAAAAAGTAGAAATATATAAGCTGGTTTATGTCCCATTTATCGTATGTAGAACAAACTAGTATTTTTTGGGAATTCACCTACATGTATCAGTCAATTCCAGCCACGGGGAAGACGTAGTGTGCCAAAGCCCTATTCCTGGGTAAAAAATCTCAGGTCTATATCCCCAGCCTTACGCCATATCAAAAACAATTGACTTGCATTTTCATAAATTATATAATAAATCGACTGCTTAACTCCTTCCTGACCGTGGCGGTCTTCAGCGACCTCTGGAGACTTTAGTATTTGACTCTGGCTAACGCCAGACGATTTTACTCGTCAAGAGGATGTTCCTCGATAAGGAAAGGGTTAAACATTAAGAAGAAAATGCAAGTTCTACAACTAGAATGCAAGAAATCTTGTCAAATTCACCTCTAACTCAATTCGTGAAGATTGCAATTTTTTTTGCAATGCTAAAATTATGCAATATATGTTTGAAATTTCGTGTTTAGTGAGGAACCTCGCTTAGTTATTAAAAATTATTAATCCAATAAACTGTCTTCAGTAGCATGCGGAAGACAGTTGAGTTAAAATAATGTCACGAGGCCAAGTTTCTAACGTAATCATTTTTTTTTCTATAAATACGCAGAGAACAGGGCGACGTTTGCGTAAGTTAAGAGTCCCCACCCACGGGCCGTACAATATTGGCCAACTCACGGGATTAGAAAAATAACGAACGTCCAGGATTGGCCCGGGGGGTGTACCCAGTAGGAATTGACTGTTACATTACTTCTTGAACTGCTGTCAACAGCAATATTAGAATACCGTTAAAATTGAATAGAATACCGCTGAAAGATATTAGTGATAAAATGTCCATGTAAGCAAGGCCTTAGGATGGGCTTGAGGAAGTGCTAACAGACGTCGACACCGGAGACTTTCACAACCTTCCCAAGTTTTCAGGATGATGGTTGAAAACATTCTAAGCTGTCACACGTTCGCAATATTCTTTCGCGACTTGCAACGCTCCAGCTGGAAATAATAAGTGTCAGCACGGTACATCCAGTGCAACATCAAGCTAAATAACGTTTCGTTTTGCTTATTGTAATAAAATTGCGTTGCGATTGAGAAACTTGCTGCGCAACGTTATGAAAAATTGAGAATAGTTCGAGTTTTCTGGCGACACACAACGCAACATTTTGTTGCCTTTCAGGTTTGCAAAAATTGGGCGTTACATGCGAAATTCATTTTGCAACTGGCAATGCAACAACAGCAACAACAATGACTACAATACAATGACAATGATAATTTGTTACAGTACCAACTTGAATACACATCAAGTAAATTCCTAATGGTATTGATTCAAGGTACACCTTTTACCCTCCATTAAAGCAAAAGCGAAGTATATTTGAGCGATTTCAATAACATCAATCGAATTTTAATAGCACTAAAAGGAAATTCATTAACAACAAGTAATTAAATATTCCGTTAAATTGAAATTCAATAATTTCAATGTAAAAAAATTAACATTTATGGTATTTCATTAGCGTCAATCAAAATTCAATATGAAAGATCGGAAAATTAAAAAAATAAAATAAAAAATCAATTAGCGATAATGTGTGGGTATACGTTTTTAAGCTCGCTCATTCCCGACAAGCATATTTCAGTAAAATGTTGCTTGTTGAGTGAATGTTTTTGCTTGAAGCAACCGATCTTAGGCAGAAGAAGCAGATTGAACATCTTAGATACATCGCGAATTTTAGCGAAAACATGGGATTTATTGAGCATCGTCTTGACGCGTTTTGATTCTTTCACCCTATATGTTTACTTCTACTGCACTGCATGGTTTTGTACTTAAATATTGTAATACCAAAACAAATTCTTATTGCAAATTCTATTTTTTGTCCAGGATTTATGTAACGACGGCAATTAGTTATATAAGATTAAACATCTACGATTTTTGCAGGGAACGTTACACCAGCTGTATGGCTCACACGTTATTCTTCAGGATTTTCCGGGCGCATACGTGTCCACAATTTGTCCTGGGGAGTCTTGCGCCCTAAAACTCCTTCAAAATCAGATTTTTGCGGTGAAACTTAAAGTGTCTATAGGAAAAATCACGATCTGATATTTTTGGAAGCAAAATGGAAGCTCGTCATCTAAATAATTATTTACCAAAAAACGAAATCTATGTGGCACGTACTTTTCGATATATTGAGGGCAACAGTTGGCTCCTTGGTAGTTGGCTCCGTAGTTTAAAGTTATAAAGTAGGGAAAAGAATAAGATCGAATATATGGTGTAAATAAGGTGTAAAAATTGATTATTCATTGATCGTCCATTGTTCTTCTGCATAGTTGCACATTTGCATAAGTCATTGTGCATTTTGAATTAAAAATTCATTTTGCATTGTGCATTTTGCAATTAAAAATTCGCTAAAACTGGATAAGCCATCCAAAACGTGGCGATTTTATAGCTTGAAGACTATACACTGAAATCTCTTGACATTTTCAGTGAATGTTTCTGCGATAGTTGTCTGTGTACTTAAGTAAAAACAACGAGTTTTTCATTCCATAGACACTTTAATCGATTTTTTGATCACTCATTGTCAATTTGCTTCTGACTTCCACTGGGTCTAATGTAATCACTGAAGTGTGTTAACACTATCTAAAAAGGCGGTAAGATATTAAGTAGGCTGCCCATCAATATTCGTCGCGTTCCCCAAAATATGTAATGCCGGTCTGGATATCCTCCAATTCTAACATTTCCAGTCACATCACAGGGTATATCTATTGTTAAATAAATGAACAAATTCTTGAAGAATATTTAGTTCTTCTTAATATTTTCTGTCTTTTTGTTGTGTTGTGCAATTGATTTATTCTTTATAGTGACTCCATGCTACAGTTCGCCTTGTCTAAACGGTGGAATTTGTTCGAACGGTACAGCAAAGAAGCCTTTTATCTGCGTATGCCCAATTGGATTTGAAGGAGAGAGATGTGACAAAACAGGTATTATCTAATTTATTTTAGTTACAATTTTTAAATAAACGCAATAAATGTTTACTGGTTGTAGAGATGTTCAATTGCATAATCTTTGCTAAAACTAAGCACTTAACGATGACGAAAAAGCATATGGAAAAGTACAGACATGGGTATAGACAAAGGCTTATACCAAACTGATGTGAAATATTTAAACGTATTTATTTAACCAATTTAAAAGAAAACTCTAACTTCCAATACAAATTTTGGCAGTTAACCAAGTACAAATTGATTTGCTTTATCAAACAACCTTTCCAAAACAGACTTAAAATCGTATCATGATTAAACTGGAAATAGTTGCTGAACATTCAAGCAATACCACTTTAATTCGACGTTTTTGTGAGCGGGGATTGTAAGGAACAGAATTGGTATGGATTGGCATGCATATGAATTATGAGTAAACTGATCGACATGGACGTGGCTGAGGATATGTGCAAAGGAATTGAGATGACCATCAGCATAGATACAGGTTGGGTATTCACGGACATATGAGCATGCGTTGAGACAAGAACATGAGTTAAGACCTGGATATGGACGTAATTATGGATCAAGCCACTAACATGGGGTATAACTGGTGCGTGCTATTGCGGTCTTCCTAACCTTGCTAATTGACGTATTACTTCATATGTCTACCTTCTATATATTTTTAATAGTATTGTAATTAATTTGTATAAATGACCTACGTTATTTATGGGAAAGTTATATAAAATTAAATTAATTGAAATAAAATAGAATATGGGTATAGCAGCGGAAAGTTGGAAGTAATGCCTCAGGCTCACCATTGGTAGTGCAAGCACAGAAACTAGCACATGCACATATAATAGTAATTATAATTTTCTTCCTATTTTCATATATTTTCAACTTGGTTGGAATTTTCGTTGATTACCTTGTAGAATTTATTGCAAGTTTAGAAGAAATTTGAAAATGGCCCTAGGAGCATATTTTCCTACATTCCCAAATTCCTGTTTGAATTTCCTAACTTCTTCCTCTGTTCTACATGTGGCAATTGGCTGATTATTTTTGACAGCCAGTTGCAACGCGCAGGACAGAACAGGAATTTAGGAAATTTAAACAGGAAGTTAGGAACTTAGGAAAATGTTCCCAGCTGGAAAAATTTTCAAATTTCGGGGAAACTTGCAACAAACTTCGACAAGTTTGTAAAGGTCATGAACGAAAATTCCAACCAAGTTAGGAACTCAAAGTAGGAACAAATTGACACAGTTTACCTATAATAAATTTTATATACTAAAGTCTATAACTTACTAATCAAAGTCTTTGAAAATTTATAATGTATAAAGAAGGTTATTGATACTCAAACATTGAATGACCGTGTATTCGCAATAACGAGAAAATCTCCGAATTTCTTCAGTTATTTACCGCCAACCTGATGCTACTCTATTCAGGCAAAACTGACAACTCAGCAAGATTTCAATTTGAATATCAACTATGACAAGCTCAACAAACGTCTGATCGTTTATATATTTTTTTTCTTAAATGTCATTTTTCAGTTACTTCATGTGAAAAACCAGTTCCCGACCGCTATTGTCAGAATTATGGAACCTGTCATTATAATAGTGATTCAAGCATATCTTGCGAATGTCAAGATGGTTTCTCAGGAGCAAGATGCGAGATAACAGGTAATTGTACGAACCATTTATATGGAGACCTTCATATCAAATATTATAGTAATAATAGATGCTTAATAATAATTGGAACAGGGGAAGTATATTTTTATCAGGAAAAAAAATGGAGGAATATATTCACGGAGGTCAAGTGTTCCATTTCAATATGACCCAGCTGAGTCGAATCGAATCGAGTTGCTCCCATCGCACGAATGCAAACAAACAAAAAAGAATTAATTTAGGTATCATAAGCAAAATTTGAACAACATGGCGGAAAGTCAGGCGCGTGAAACCTCCGATATGAGTGTTCATATTGTTGATGAGATTGATACTACTAGTTTACTCAAAGAAACCAGAGACGATAAAAGAAATATTGAAGAGCTTGTGAATAAAAACAACGACGTTAAGAAATATCTCAAGCTGTCCTGGACTGGTGATATTCAATCTCTCAAATATTTTGCGTCGAATGTCTTAAAGTTGGACGGTACGTGGCGTTCTCCTGGTAGTGAGAAAAAGCTTTTCATCACTCAAGATGAGAGTCTTTCAATTACGTGGCTAAGGAAGCGAAAGTTTATTCATGTAAGTGGCAAAAGTGGTAATAACTTATTGAGAACACTCTTGTCCTTCATGTCAGAGAATACAGAAGCGTTAAACGAGGGTGAAACGTCGACTAAAACAATAACCGCAGAATCTGAGAAAGAATGTGTATGTCGGAGTAAATATAACCAACTAAAAGCCGAGGTCGAGAGTGTAAAACTGGATTTGGTTATTTTTGAATCAAAACTAAAAAGTGAAATACAGGCTGTTAAGAATTTGTTGAATAGTACCATTGTCAGGCAAGACAGAATGGATATAGACGTTGCAAGAAGTAAACAACAAATTGAAGACTTGTCTAATGTATGCCTTGGGTTGGATGGAAACGCCGAAACTGTTATACGTCTCTGGGACGAAAACAATCGGCTTAGTGGGCAAGTTAAACTGTTAAATCGTTGCAAGCTCTGAAAAATATGGGTAATTCCGACAAAGTTTTAACAATCGGCAAGTCAATTAATGCAAATATCGATCAGCCTCTTAAATGCACTCAGGCAGATCAAAATTATGCAAACATCAATGAGTCTTTTAAGTGCACTCATGTGGACCAAACCGATACATACAATAGAGGGTTTTCACGTATTCCCCTGTTGGAGGGTCGATCCTTTTAAACAAAAGAATTTGCATTGAGTTGTCGCTCTGTTGAACCGCGGGACTTTGATGTTGCCCTCCAACATGGCCGCTTTGACGTCACATGAAAACCCTCTATATAGAAACGACAAATGATCGCGAGACATCGAATAAAGCTACAGCCGCAGAATCTGTGAAAGACTCTGTGTTTCTTAATAAACATAAGGAGCTAAATGTAATGTCTATTCAAGTAACATCTGACGTTGAAAGCCGAAAATTGTCTTCGTCGGTGAAACCTGGCTGGATGGGCCGTCTTCCATTGATTGAGTTGCTAAACTCAAACAATATCAGCACTAAAAAAGCAACCGTGGCAGACCTCCCCAAAAAGTCAATGGGATTTTACGAGTATGTCGAACGAAATATCAGAATAAAAAAAATCCCAGTTCGAATTACTTACCGTCCTGAAAAGCACGAAAATACTTTTCATTGTTGCCCTTCGGGCTGGGAAGAAAAATGCAGAGCCCACTTAGACCTCGTTTATGCGGAAACCAGGAAAAACTGCATCTAAAACTCAACTGTTGCAAATTTGCCAATTCTAATAATTTAATCTATGTACCTACTACAAATCGGAATAAAAGAATGGAGTCATGTCTGGAGGATAGATATTTTATGCCTTCCATATTACTCTCAAATACAATGTCACTTGCTCCCGAAATAGATGAAAATGTGGTCTCTCTTACCACAAATGACACAGATGTAGCTTTTATTACTGAAACATGGTTGAAGGACTCCATCCCAGATGAAGCTATTGATGAGGCGTGATCGTAGGCAAAAATCGCATGGTGGGGTCTGTTTGTATATTAAAATCTCCATTGCTAGTGTCCGACTAGGGGAGTTGGACAACGATAACCATGAAGTTTTGTGGGTAGCCTTACGGCCAAGACGCCTTCCTAGAGATTATTCAAACTTAATTATTGCTGTTGTATATCACCCGCCTGACGCAGATTGTGATAGCATGCGAGATTATATGCTCTCGTCATTAGAATATATTGAGACCTCATTTTCCAATTCTGCCATCATTATTGCTGGAGACTTCAAAAAACTAAATTTGCGTCCCACTGTTAAAACGTTCCTGCTTAAACAAAGGATTGATTTTCCTACTCGAGGTGCTAACATCCTTGATCAAATTTTTACTAATGCATTCAAATTTTATACAGAGTCCACTAATGCTCCTCCCTTTGGCTTATCCGATCATCAAACAATTATCATGTGTCCTGCCGCTCGGAAAAGAACGTGTTATCCTCAATCCCGTATTGTCAAGATTAGAGACAAACGCTCTAGCAATATAAGAAGCTTTGGTAGATACCTTCGGGATATACCTTGGTCCATGTTTTCTGGCATGTCCTCGAATGATGAAAAACTTTCTTGTTTTACAAGTATTATTAACTATGGTTTGAATCTGATACTGCCAGAACACTCAATTAAAATCCATCCAAATGATCGACCATGGATAAATGGTAGTATGAAATCCTTAATACATCGGAGACAAAAAGCTCTTGCGTTAGGTAATACCAATCTTTATAAATTGTTGCGCAATAAGGTAAATCGTGAACGCAAACGCTGTCGGAAAAACTATTATCAATCGAAAGTTCAAAATTTAGAAAATACACAACCCAAAGAATGGTGGCGGGAGGTGAAGCAGTTGTGTGGGGCATCAAAATCCAGCAACAAAAATTTGAGAGATTCAATTCACTAAAACCTTAGTCACGAGTGTGATTCAAGCCTTGCCAACAAAATTAACAATGCGTTTGTCAACGTGATGGAAAGCTATGTTCCATTGTCTGAAGACATAGCAGTACCTGTTAATGTGGAAGCGCCTATAATTGTGACTGAGTCAACCATTGCTATGAAACTGCGTGAAATTAGTACATCGCGTTCTGGTGGCCCAGATGATATTCAAAATTGGGTGCTAAGAACTTATGCTGACATTCTCGCTTCGCCAATCGCCGATATCATTAATATATCTTTCCGAAGCAGTAAGGTTCCTCAAATTTGGAAGTTGGTCAATGTCGTCGCTCTTCCAAGGCACCCACTGTTCAAGATCTGCAAAACGAGTTGCGACCAATCTCTCTAACCTCAACTTTATCAAAAATAGCAGAAAGTTTCCTAATTGAAAGAGAACTGAAACTTTCCTTGTTAAAAGTTATCGATCCTCAGCAATTTCGTTTCATTCCAGATTCTTCCACTGTGTTTGCCTTAATATCTATGTTTCATCAATGGTTAAGTGAAACTGATGGCACTAGTTCTTCTATCAGAATGGTTTTTCTGGATTATAGGAATGCTTTTGATTTGGTTGATCACTCTATACTCATATTCAAGTTATTCAGTCTTGGTGTTAAACCTTCGATTGTAAAGTGGATAATCGATTTTCTGCGTAATAGATGGCAAAGGGTTAAATTAAATGAAATCTACTCCGACTGAAAAAGTGTTTCAGCTGGTGTCCCTCAAGGCACACGGCTTGGCCCCTGGTTATTCCTGGCCATGATTAATGATCTCGAACTATCAGACAATGCTTGTAAATTGTGGAAATTCGCCGATGATATTACGGTTTCGGAAGTTGTTGAAAAATTCCATCAAAGTACCCTTCAATCAAATGTTGATCAAATATCTCTTTGGAGCAAAAACAATCTTTTCCAGCTTAACCCAGTCAAGTGCAAAGAAATGGTAATATCCTTCTCACACCTACAACCTAATTACAATCCAGTATGTGTGTATGAAACAAAATTTGCAGAGAGTAATGGACATTAAAACTCTTGGCTTTCTATTAAGTAATGATGTCAAATGGAACAATCATGTAAATTTTACTACTCCCAAAGCTGCCAAACGCTTGTATTTATTACGGCAACTTAAACGCGCAGATGTTGCTCCAGACGACTTGATCAAGTTCTATTGTAGTTGTATCAGGTCAGTACTCGTATATGCGTGTCAATTATTTCATAGTTCATTGCCACAATATCTTTTTTTATTATTATTATTATTTAAACTTATTTAAAAACGGTAACCCTTCAGCGCTCTAGCCTACATACATATATAATTAAAAATGCTGATTTTCAAGGGGCCGTTTACGTACACAGATATATCTACAATACAACTAAAAATATTAACAACTAAGTTACTTCTAGCTGTGATATTTACAACAAAAATGTTAAAAGTGTTTCTATGCCAGCCAAAATTATGCTGGTGGGTACTATGATCTCGTCAAGTTATTATAATAATTTTTAATTATAGTTTTAAATGAACAAATAGAAAGTTGATCATACCCATCAACGACTTCGGTTGGTAGGTCATTCCAGGATACAGCACCCCGGTAGGAAAAGCTCTTTTTCAAATACTTTGTTTTTGGCTTGTTTAAGTAAAGTTTTTGATCGTTGCTTCTTAAATGATACATGTCGCTATGACAAGCGACCACTTTAGAAAGTAGACGCGAACATCTTTCTCGCAAACTTTTTAAAGACATTGTATCAAATGACCATCATAAACTAACTACCTTCCACTATCTCCTTCCACCTAAAGCAAGAAATAGAAATTTACGTTAAGAAAGAACTTTCAACGTTCCAAGAGCAAGTACAAACAGATTTGGGAATTTCTTCTCGATCTATTTCGCCAAAACTTATAATCAGGATGCTGATAATTTTTTAACTTTTAACCAATTTATATAAATTTTTACCACCATTAGTATAGCATATAGAATAGCATGGACATTTTTATATAATTCTACACAATACACGCTGGGATTTGGTATATATTCACGTTTTAAATACATAATATTTTAAAATTTGTACAACACATGTAATTCAGTTATCACAACTGCGAGATGATGTTTTATTAAACTTATTATCTAGTATCTATCTATCAATATGTGATTTATGAAGCGACAGTAACACCAACAAAATCAAGCATTATTTCCTGTGAAGAAAGATGCAAATTTTTCCTTTAAGCTTTTTTAAGATAAAAGACTTTATATATCTTTTACGACCATCATCGCAAAAGCGTTCTGTTACTTCAAAATATAGAAGATATGCAACTAGGTATATACAATACTGAAAGTTGAATAAACGTTAAAAGTGATGTTTTTATTGGAACTTTCGACTATCTGACTACAACCTCCAACATTAGAATAATGAATAGTGAAAAACGATTTCAATATTCACAATAGAATGATTACAAATACATATATTTTTCCTTAAAAAGACAGAATATTGTGCCGGAAGCAATCTGAAGTTATTTTTGCCATCTATAATGCCGAATAATTGCGAAGATTCGAATTGATTGTGTCTGCTATAAATGATCTTTTGAGTAGCGTTTGGTTAATTTTGTATTTAATACTTCATGTTCAAAATTACTATATTCTGCATGGTTTTAAAATAATGACTGTGTTTTCTGGGGTTTCTTATATATTACTTCAAGTTTTGCTCCAATTTTCACTCAGGGAAGGTCAACTATTTCCAGTGGAAAGTTTTAGTTCAGTTCAAAACTTGAACTAGTAGGGATGATTTTCAGTTAGAATGGTGACATCCGCTTAGGCAGTATAAATGACGAACTTGCACTCTAGCTCACCATCTGAGTCGTGGTAGAGCGTCTCACCGGTCAACAGAACGTTACAGGTTCGATTCCCGTTTAGGGCTCAGAAAGCGTTTTTCTGAGATAACGAGCTTGACGAACGTCCACTAGTCGTCTGATATTTACCAAACTCCTACATTAACCAAGTTTCTGTTCAGCATTAAGTATGTAGGTAACTCATAAGGTATATTAGACGGTGTGGCATTCATTTGTAATTTGCATGTGCATTATCAGGGAATTGTATCGTTTTCCGTGAAAGTTTGACTCTCAAGATGACCCAGCGGTGGTCATCTTCACAGCCAAAACTTTACTCTGAAGATTACGACCGCTGAGGTTGTCAAACTGAACGTCAGTCCACTTACACCCAAACCAACAGTATTTTCGAAGACTACACTAACCTTGACGATCAAATTTCACCAGGGATGGAACCAGGAATTTGAAAGGTTTAAAAGTAGTCCTCTGCAAATAATATATCATTTTCTCGTTCTGATAAAATTAAACTTTTTCTGCTTCGTTAAATAGAGCCTAGAGGACGTTAATCAAGCTCGTTCTCTCAGAAAAACGATTTCTGAGTCCTACACGGGAATCGAACCCGCAGCGTTCTGATGACCGGTGACGACGCTCTAACCATTGAGCTACCACGACTCAGATGGTGAGGTAGGGTGCAGGTTCGTCAAATGTACTGCCTAAGCGGAAGTCACGATATGATAATAATGATGGAAATACTTAATGCTGAACACGAACTTAGTTCACTTGGTAAATCTCAGACGACTAGTTGTCTGAGATTTACCAAGCTCTGTCTAGGTCTCAGAAATTGTTTTTCTGAGATAATGAGCTTGACGAACGTCCACTAGTCGTCTGATATTTACCAAGCTCCTAAATGAACAAACTTTGTGTTCAGAGTTAAGTACTGTATTTCCATCATTATTATCATATCGTGACTTCCGCTTAGGCAGTACATATGACGAACTTGCACCCTAGCTCACCATCTGAGTCGTGGTGGCTCAATGGTTAGAGCGTCTCACCGGTCATCAGAAGGTTGCGGGTTCGATTCCCGTCTAGGACACAGAAATCGTTTTTCTGAGAGAACGAGCTTGACGAACGTCCTCTGGATCGTCTGATATTTACCAAGCTCGCACATGAACCAACTTTGTGTTCAGTGTTAAGTGCATCGTTAAATAATTACTTCGTACCCCCCTATTATATTTTTCATATTATTCTTGTGGATGTGTTAGGTTACTAAGGCTAAAAACAAATACTATGGTATATAAGGATCTGATGTGTTAAGGGACAAGTACGTTTATCGTGTTTTGTAGATTTAACTTGCGAAACCAACCCATGTAAAAATGGTGGAACTTGCCTTAGCACTTCTGATAAACCTTTCAGCAGCTGCAAATGTACTGAGGGGTATACTGGGGTTCTTTGCCAGGACAAATGTAAAGGTACGTAAAATACTTTCTAGCCAAGACCCAGATCAAACGTTGCAATTTTCAGGAGGCCAACTAAACCACAGTTTGGGTCAACCCAAATTATTTAAATCCGCTTATTGAGTCAAACATGGAACTTTATTCTCCTGGATTCAAACTGCAGTAAAAAATAAATGCAAAACTTAGCACATCTGTTGAAGAATATATTTTCATAATCATACATTTGGTTCGGCTTATAAAAAGTTCAACGTTTGGCCTAGAAATGCAATAACAAAGGATCAAAACTTGGTAGTTACAAAGTAGATGGAAAGGCGTTTCGCGATTAACAAAAATTTGCAAATATGGAATAGTAAGCACAAATTTGCCTGTGTTAATTCACCAAGACAGTTTTTAAACATGTTGGCCAACTGTTGTAGAGACTTTCACACACGTAAATGTGGGTCTGCCAACTCGGCGTTTGTGACCTTTTTTTCTGCAGTGTAAAGGCGTCTCAATAGAGACCATTAGTAAATCATAACAGACTCAGTAGGTTCAGGTGACAATTTTCAAATGTCTTTTGGGATAGTCCAAATACGTTATTACAGCCTTTGGCCTTCATTGAAGAAAAAGCGGTGTTCATTAGAGCGATTGTCATTTGCAATAATGCCTTTCAAACTTTAATAACGCCAATCAAATTATAATTGCGCTAACGGTAAATTTATTTACAACAAGTAATTAAATATTCCATTAAACTAAAGTTCAATAACGTCAATGTAAAAAACTTTAACATTTACGGTATTTCATTAGCATCAATCAAAATTCAATAAGAAAAATGGTGATGTCGACAAAATAAAATAAAAAGTCAATTATGCGATAATATGTGGGTATATGTTGTACATACATTTACACAAGATAGCACTTAAAACGTTGTTTTCACATGTGTGCGGCTAGACTGAACGTTACAATGACTAATCTAAGAAAGAGAGAGAAAATATCGCAGAAAGATAAGGTAAATTTAGGGCTATTAATCCTCCCTTCTTTGGATATTATCTTCGTGGCAGTTGCGCGATTGACCCCCAAAGTACCCGTCATTGTAAGATATAGTCTTTTCTGGCTCTTCAAAAAACAATACTTACCATTACCTTTCCCTATTATCCTGCGAATTATCTGCATCTTCTTTGTTCAGTCATCGTAACGCTTACTCTAACCGCACGCACCTGAAAACGACATTTCAAATGCTATATCTTGCACAAAAATTTCCTGTAGACATCGCCAGTCTTGATAATTGTTATTACCGATCTTCTTCATACAACATATATCAATATATATGCGTTATCCCTAACTGAGTTTTTATTTTATTTTGTTGATTTTCTCATTTTTCTTATTGAATTTTGATTGATGCTATTGAAATACCATAAATGTTAATGTTTTTTACATGGACGTTATGGAACTTCATTTTAACGAAATATTTAATTACTTGTTGTAAATGAATTTACTTTTAGGGTAATTATAATTTGGTTGACGTTGGTGATGTTTGAAAGACAATATTGAAGGCGACAATCGCTCCAATGAAGACCGTTATTGCTTCAATGAAAGGCAAAAAGTGTAGATTAAGACCGGATGCAACGCCAATAAAAGTCATAACGTTTAACTTAAAGTGCATATGCGGAAATTTTCATTTTGTTTTTCGTAAAAATCAGTCCCGCTTAGAAGAATTCGAACAATATATAACTTTTTTTAACGTGCGAATAGTTTCAAAGATATCTTGATGTAAAAATGGCCGTGAAAAAGGAGCTTAAGTACGACTAACGTAGATGACGACAAATCGGGAATGAATTGTACTTCCGGACTACACTCCTTATTGTAGCGTTGTTGTCGCGAGATTCAAAAGCTGTGCAGAAACCTATGTTTTTCGGTATGTTTTTCTGGCGATGTTTGCTTCCAGTTGTAACTCAGACAAAAGTCTAATGTGATTTAATTCGAATTTTGAGTTAACGGACAGATTTGAGGTCATGGAGGTGCACAGAGAATCACTAGCTTGCGTCGAGGACTAGACTCGTACCTTATGGCAAGGAATGCATTTACCAATATGAGGAAGACATGGAACATTAAAACATTTGTTGCAGGACTCTTAAAAAACGATTGAACGGAAAATTTTGTCTTCAGAAGTTGTTGGTTTTTTAATAAAAGAAATATATGTTACCTGATAAAACGCTTACACCATGTTATCCTGACATGAGACGTTGAAATTGGAGAAGAATCAACAGAAGTACAGGCATGATTTATGTAAACATTTCTTTTCTGGAGATATTAATTTGCGAGATAGCGAGTTCGAATTCCTTCTATGTATAGGTACCGTAACATTACAAAATTGAAACAAACTAAAAGGATACCGAAAAGTTCAGAGAATGTGGAATTTTATAGGTTTCTGTTGAACGAAACAGATTGGTATTGCGAAATATTTACCGACTGACCAGTATTGTAATGCGCAGAGATCCATTATTTCGTCTGTTTACATTTCTCCAAATTTAAGGTTGTCTCTTCTTCTCCGATCTAGCAATATTAATCAAAAGTAAGCAACTGCTTAATCTAAAGGATTAACGATTATAAAGTATTAATTCAAACACAAGAATTTCTCAAGTTCTTAGTTTGCGTTGTTGGATCAGTCTTGCCAATCTTCCTGAAAGTTTCAGTTCCTCTAGGTTAGCATCTTAATATTTGGATGGGTGTACTCCTATATAGTTCCTTTTGAACCATGTCTAATACGTTTTTTTTTGACCAGAGAAACAAAATTTTTGCATGAAATCATCAGCTTTACTATGCATTTGTAGGCTCTCGGCGCATTTGGGTTTCACCAAGTCCACCCATTAAAAATGTGGAGCATAGGAGCTCTCGCCTCGAGAATGGGGTTGGTAGGTTACATAAAACCAAATCGTCGTTATATGATAATGAAGAATCAATAATTTTCAATGCTCTCGATTGAATCTTTTCTATTTCCACTGATGACAGCTGTATTATTTACATCTTCGAAGAATTTTGACGTCATTGAACAATCCGACATACCAAACGCTACTCTGGTTTGTAAATGTTATGAACGTAAATTAAAGAAATTACAATTCGCGACCGAACGTTTCGACACTCCGGTCTAGTGTCTTCAATCAGGGGTGATCTAAGCGTCGTAAATAGTTCCTTTTATGCTCAACTTTGAGTGATAATCTCACCTGTTGATGAGATGCAAATAATCATCCGGCAGGAGCCCGCCGTCGTCACGGTTCAAAGGAGAGTGGGCGCTGTTAATGTGCCAAACTTTCAAACAACGTCTTTGGTGGTATCTGCGATTTGTTGTGATAATTTTAGCGTTATCCCAATTAATCGCATGATTAGTTT
>JBAHVQ010161116.1:0-21841 GCA_036872915.1 Nanipora kamurai | reverse complement strand
AAAGCATCCTTTGTTAACCTATATCTCCTCCTAAATTGCTCATCGTCATACCTGTCTATATTGAAAGTATATGTCCTCCGTTTATTTCTGTTATTGAATATAATATTATCTACGGCATTCAGTCTATTTAGCCATCTGCCGGCCATGTTTTTCTGAAATAAACACTCGTGAGTGCAGGTCAAGGGAGGTATACATTTCACTCACACTTCACTCCACTTTTAAGCCTTTTTCGAGGGTGAATAACGTCTTTGAATGACTGGAGTGTGAGTGTAACAATCAACTCAGTGAGTTCGAGGGGGATCTCATTGAGTGGTAAGTTCCACTCATTGAGAATAAGCGTCCACTCGTTAAGTGTGAGTGTGAGTGATCTTTTAGAATACAGGCGTAAAAGATTAGAGCTTGATATGCAAGGTAGTTTAAAAAGAATTACTCAATTTTTGAGATGACGCCTCGGCCCCTGTCAGATTCCCAAAAAAATTCCAGTTTTTTTTCAGGTATAGTTGAGGGGAAGTAGTTGCTAATATATTTTATTCGCCAGTTTTACTTCGCAGTACAACACATATCATTCAAAATTGATAATTGAACATTATCTTCCCATTTGACTCGACTTCTATAGATCTCAACCTAACCTAAAAATTAATAACATTAACTTATTCTTACGGCCAGGTTGATTGTTTTCATTATTCATACATCGCCCCACAGACTTGAAAGGCGTCGTGGAGTCCAAATTGGTTTACAGCTACATTTTCCATGGACGAACTTCATGTCAGTACATTCGAGTCTACTTGTACTTCTACGTTAGCCATTATAACAATTGACAAATGATGATCATCTTTCTGTAAGTATAAACAGGATCAGTTGAGGATAGTTGACCAATTGAGGACGCAATAAGTGAATGGGGATACTAGATGACAAGTTGTGTAAAGTCATGTTACTAACTGAAGGCACTTGCAAACACACTCTACAGTCGTACTTCTACTTTTTTTACAGACTACCACTGATTAATATGTGGGCTCAAATGTCCAATGTTTCTGGCCATGTCCGAAATTTCCATCAAGACGTTTTCCTATTTCGACAATTTATATATGTTTTTCAATGCAATAACTAACTACAGAACTACAACGTTGAAAATTCAAGAATAAATTGATTTCTCGAGAATATATCGCTGTAAACAAATCTTTATCGACCTGTTTGAACTACTTAGTAATCATTTTGTTGAAAATTCTCCTGGCTTCTTGCGGTAGGGCTGCGTATGCTATGGTAGACTTTGATATTCTTTATAAGACTAAGTAAAAACCGATAAACCAAGATGAAATTGTTTTGTCGCAAATAATATTACACCTGTAGAGGCAAACACAATAAAAAGCTCATAGAGACAATGAGATAGGATTTAGCGTATCTTAAAGTTTTCAAGAATGTTTTTTTTTGTCCAATTCTTTTGGATTTGCAAAAGATGACGCATTGCCGATTTTGTCGGAGTTTAACTTCTTCATAAAATTCTTGCCAGTATGCAATATCTTTGCATGTATAAATGCCATAATTAGAACAACAAATTTAATGGAAGAAGCACTGTCCCTCATATCAAAGTATACATGCTGCACAAGAGTACGTAAAAACCCTTCGATCCAAATTGCGAAAAGAAAAGTTGAAGGTCTTTTATCTGTCACTTTAAAGCGGTGAAATATTGGGTGAACATCTCCGAAGTATCTTTCTATGTCCATTGCCCACAAAGTACTCGGCAACATATTTACAGAGATATAAAACGAGAATACGTGTGCCGCACAGATTGTACAAGACCCTTTTAGCTCAATAATTTGATACCCTAGAATAATGGTAATCGTTGGGTGACCAGTAACTCCTACTCGAAACTCAAATTGAGAAGGGCCGTAATCATAAAACGAGTCATCGTCTTTCGTAGTTGAGATAATTTCCAATAGGCCAACAATGTCAGAGAGTTCACAAATATTGTTGAAATTGTAAGGAAAATAGCTATCACAAAAGCTCCAGTATGGCCAATAGCAGGAAATTTTTATACGTTCTTCTAACAATGTTAATGCCTAATATAGGACAGTTCATACGTTCTTATTTTTTTCTAACAATGGTCATGTCTAGTATAGGGCAGTTGAAGTTAATTCCATCCTTTGATGCTTTCATACTTTCTGCTAACAATGTTCATGTATCTCACTCGATGTATGATTTTGTTGAACGACATTAGAAAGGTCCGAAATTTACTTGACAAAGAATAAGTATACGAGCTCTGGGTTGTTATGAAGATCTCACTTTGATCATTAAATTTTTATGAATAAGTTTACCTATACTTTTATCTAGTGAATCAATGCATCTTTTTTCTGAGCTTATCCATAAATAGAATTGAGAAGGATAACAAAGGGAAATTAAGAGCAGACAAAGTAAGTAGGAGTAACTCCTCAGCCCACTGGTGAGATTTTTTTTAAATTAAGACTTTTGGACGAGAATGAATGACTTCCAGCAAAAATCTAATTAGAGGGTTCTACATTTGGGAAGAAGCCTATATCAAAGGGAAATTTGCGATCCCTAAGAAGTTGTTTCCCTTTTAACTATTTATGGGGCATTGTAGCCATTCTACGTCTTATTAATATTACTCTCACTAACGCCAGGCGATGTTACTTGTCGTGGGAAGGCCTGCTCGAAACCTGTCCTGTAAAGACTTAAGGAGTACTTCTCTACAGATCAAAGCCTTTCCAGTGCTTTGAATAACTTTGTCACTTGAAGAAATGCTTGTGTGCCAAGAACTAGCTATTTACGTCTTTACAACCATTTAAAAACCCAGATTAATGTGTAGAATGTCTGATAGATGTTGCAACAAATAAAAAATGGTAATAAAATAAATAAAATAAATAAAATGGTAAATTATTTGACGGAAATCTACATAAAGTCTGCGAAAATAATCAAATTTTTCTTTTGTATAGTAAAGTCGAAGATTACTTAGTTGAACATTAAAAGTTCGGAAAGTTGATAATACATTTGATAATACATAAACATTTTGGTTTTATGTCTGAGATTTTGTATAAGCTTATTTGTAAAATCTGAGGACATTTTAAAGTCATGTGAGTTAGAAACTTCTAATAGATCGCCTACGCAAAGCCGAAATTTTTTTTTTTTTTTAAGTAAAACTTACCATTGAGCTGGGGCATTTACTTGCTTTTCTCCCTTCCCTAATTTTATCAGAATAATCTGACTTATTTTGGAGGTAGAATGGACAAATGAAACCGCAGGAAAGAGTATTTGAACTCATGCATGTTTGAAATTTTCATACCGACCTTAAACCAGCCAAAATATAATTTATCTAATGCGCTAAAGGAAATTTCTTATAAATTTTAAAATTTATAATAAAAATCCCTAGAGTAAGTGTGACCGTGAGATAAGATTGGGATAAATACGCTTGATGTTGAGCAACATCGCTTACAACTAGGATATTGCCCTCCTTGAAGTAAACGTAGTGACGATCACCAACTTGCATCTATGAGTTCCTTCATGAAATAACATTTTTGTCGTAGCAGATTTATTTTTCTTGGGAAAAAAAGTACTTCAATAAGTTATTGAATTTATACTTCATATTTTTCCTTCTTTACGTTTTCATCAGGAATAAGACCTACTTTAGAGAATGAATGAACTAATTTTTTGAAGGAGTGCTATATAAATTGATGCATCTATATAAGATTCTAATAGAAACCTTGAAATAGGTGCAGTGGTCAAATAATTCTTTACAAAGTAAGTTAACGAGGTTTCATGTATATTTCCTCAAAATCACAATGAAAGCGAAATAGATGATAGTATGAGAGTGAGATAAGTTTTGAACCATTTAAGCAACATGACAAGATCCCTGTCGCGTGTTTGACCTCTGTTAATTCCTGCCAGCCATGAGGGTAGTTTCCGCGCTTTCAGAAATTCCAGCGATCGAAGAGACTAAACGAAAATCGGGCTTTAGCCTTTTCGATCACAGTTACCCCTTGGGTACCTCCAGATAGACGTGATGACAATTACTGTAACTGCCCAAGGAAAGTTATAAACAACGACAAACGAGAGATGCGTGGAAGACATGAGGGAGTAGCCGAGTGTGTTTTACACGCATCTCTCGTGTGGTTTTAACTCCCCAAGTGCTGTTATAACTCAGAAATGGCGCTTTGATTAAGTTTTTAAAATAATTTATTGAAATTGTTGCAAAAATGTAACTTTACTGACTCAAGAAGCGCGTGTTACAGTTTAGCGCCATGCGTTCCGCTAGCGGCTTCTGTAAACAGTTCGTCGAGAGTCTCAACGATGAAGATGTTCCAAAAAAATGCTGGAAAACACTTTGTTGTGCAGATAACGTGGCTAAATTTGTGTTTAGGTATTCTTGATTCATTATTTGTTGTATGAATGGTATAAATTTTACCTTGAACAAGTAAATATGAGTTCATCAAGTAAAAACAAAGAACATGCGTAATTAAACAATATTTAGAAATCAGATGAAGATTACAGCTGACTTTTGCCGACTGTAATTTTGTCAAGATATACTCTAAAAAATACTGGTGTGTTTGAGAAGTAACTTTAAAGACTCATTTGGTGTACTTCGTCCGATTTCAAAATGGAAAAAACATGGAAACATGGGAAGAAAACTCCGCCTAGCGAGGAAAGCAGTCAACAGCGCATTGCTTTGTGTGCTGTTACACACTTATTTCATAAATACACTCATCGAGGCTCCCTACAGTAATTGTTAAAAAGTCAGCTATAATATATCCGATGTAATTATGATATCGTGGCTCCCGCTTAGGCAGTACATATAACAAACCTGTAACTTAACTCACCAGCTGAGTCTCGGTAGCTCAATGATTACAGTCTCTCAACGGTTCTCAGAAGGTTGCGGGAGCGTCCATACTTATTAACTGTTATACAACCTAGCTCTCACATTTCAGCATTTGTGTAGAACGTTAATGTCGTCCATCATCATCATAACGGTGCAATCAAAAAGATAGTACATATGTTTCAAACAAAAATTTCATCTTCTCATCTTTAACTCCAAAAATTGAATAATTATAGCTCTTCTTCGGTCACGAGATACAGAGCTGTAATATGGTCATCAACAGAAAACTGTGTTGGAAGAAGGCAAAATATGTTACCATGGTTTTCATTGTTGGATTTAGGGCAGCTAAATTTAATCGCGTTATTTTCGATTTCCGTACTTTCTTTTGCAATGCTTTTGTACTTCGTTCGATGAATGATTTAATTTGAAGAAAGACAAGAAAGGTCTTAAATATCTTTGATAATGAATGATTTTACTGCCTGCTTGAAGGTTAAATTATATGATAAAATACTAATTTTATGATTTTTTAGATTTCCATCGATATATATCACTCCTTATGTCACTTGTACAGGAGTACGTGAACAGGAGTAACATGTGTCACTTGTTGACGAGGAAAAGGCTTTTAAATTAGATCTTTGCCGTCTGGTTTGAGTGGAGTCTTCTTTTATGCACATTGTATTTTTGCTAGTGATAAAATTTACATTGTTTTCATGCCATGTGAATTTGTATCGCACCTCGTCTGTCTCTTTTTCTTGGATGTTTAAGCTTTGTTGTCCTCCACAGCCTATTTGTAAGTCATACTTTCCCTTAAATGATAGATATTTACAAGTAGTTGCTAAGAAAGAGGAAAGGGAAAAAAAAAATCAAGTTTTGAAATACTTCTAAAGATACGTCAGTTATGTATTTCGTTGAACGACTTTTCAATGTGAAAATGTAGAGGTCATAAGATCTAAGATATGTTTTTAAATATGTCACTTATTATATTTAAAATGATGTAGGAGTGAAACCATGTTCGGATTTGCTAAATTTCGCTATGTGGAAATTAGGCTTTACCCTCTAATTTCCGACTTTGCGTAACTTTGGTAGGAAATATACACAACGTAGTAAAGTCAAAGATTTCTCTGAAGTAGAGTGGACATGAGAGTATGTCAATCATAAAGATTGAAATAAAATTTCGATTCAACCAGATCTCCGAAATTATTAAAAAATGACTGTTAATTCAGAAAACAGTTAACACGCTGCATTTTCGATTATATTTTGATGCTTTTTCATACTTTTCTTCGTAAAAAGAATAAAAAACATGATTTAGTGTATGAGTCAATGAAAGTAACAGTGGTTAAATTTAACTTCGTTTTGGTTAATTTGCTTATAAATTCTTGCATTAAATCAACAACTCGTGTCAAGAGAACTTCCACATGTTTCAGCAATTTTCACATACTTAGCAATACATAAACTAACTACAGTCCTACAACATCATCAATAATAACAGAGGTTGAGTACAAGAAGATTTCCTATCAACAAATCTTTAATTCTCACACTATTTACATTACTTTGCCGTAATAAACTGTCTATATTGACCTCATTTGTTCCCTCTGTACTAGTGAAAATATCAGACTTGTGTTTTTGTATGTAGATCAATTCGCTAAGTTCATCTCAGGCTGAACATAAGGAGGAGATATGAACACGAAAAACCACACCATTATATTCAGCTACCTTGTTTTAACCTATGACAACCGTAGTTGTAATCATAAATCGTAGTAATCATAAATAATAACAAGTTGAGTACAAGAAGAAGATTTCACATCAAAAAATCTTTAATTCTTGGACTGTTTATATTACATTGTCATAATTCTGTCTAAATTTTGATGCAATTAACTGGACTGACGCTTCCTATTTTCCTCAGAAGAAAACATAGCCGTAGAGGTAATCAAAACATCGTCTAAGAACAACTTTTTAGAAGACATAAAAAGCCCCTTAGGCATATGAATATTTAACTATTGAACTTAATAAACGATTTCTCTAAAGAGTACGTTTTATTATTTTGGTGATTTATACATATTTATTCGAAACTTTACTAATATCCCTGCAATTAAAGGCCGACGTGTCTGAACAGTATTTTGAAAAGAATATGAAGAATGATAAGTTTGTTTAGAGCTTCGTCTGTTTATAATATGTGAACAAGATGTATAATATAAAAATCTTTTATGGAAACTATACGTTTACCCTTAAACTCTTTTGAACAAAACAGCAAATGATATATCTGTTGTCTTTCAGTATTTTATATTTTTCGATGTGATTATTGTAAAGGCCATTTTTATGCAGCTATAACTATGTAACTTACTTTTATTAGTTTGTAAGTTATTGAGGTAATTTAAATTTATTTATTGAAGTAATTTAAGCTTTTGGTTATCTGGTGGTTTTAAAAATGAAAACATTATTAATATTATTAAACTAACCGACTTCTACAATACAGCATCGTAAATGACCAAATAAATCTAGCTGTTGAGGAGATTTTACTCTAAATTTCCAGTACATTAGCTATATATTTGTCCATTTCACTTCATCAAATGTTTCTCCATAATAATTGTACTACTTGCTAATCAATTTGTTCAAAATTTTCCAAGCTTCGTTTCTCAGCAGTACATTTCTCCAGAAGAATACGATAGAATTGACAGTCGAGTTCATAAAAATTAACATCGTACCCCAAGAGAAAATCGATGAAAGAGGATGAAACCATTTTTCCGCAAGGAATATCACAGATGATGGGACAAAACAAAATAAAATGCTTATAAAGACAATGAGAAAGGACTTGGCATCTTTTAAAGATTTTAAGAATGACTTTTTATCCAATTCTGTTTCATATGGTGAAGATGAAATTTCAACGCTTGAACTTGTGCCTAACCCAGTTTGTATTCTCTTCTTAACAATTCTACTTACACGAAACATCCTTGCATGTATGAATCCGACAATTAGAACAGTAATTATGAATTGAATTGCAGGGATGTTGATCTTATTAACACAATCTAGATCCCACACCCAATAAGCAACAAGCCATTCCGCCCAAATAACCAAAAGGAGAATTAATAGTTTTTTCCTGGTCACTTTAGTTCTGCGTAATATCGGGTGGATGACTCCGAAGTATCTCTCAATGTTCATTGTCAACAATATACTCAGTGACATCGTTGTAAAGATGTAACCTGAGAATGCGAATGCGGCGCAGATCTTACAAGAGCCTTTTCGAGCGACGACGACCTTCCCTAGAATGATGGCGAACAATGGCAAACAAGTAAATCCTACTCCAAGATCAGACAGAGACAGGACCATGATCATAAAATAGGTCGCTTTCTTTTGTAGTTGAGGCAATTTCCAATAAACCACTACCGTGAGAAAGTTTAGACATATCGTTGAAATCGTAAGGAAGATTAATACTACGAAAACTGCAGTATGACCAGTCAGAGAAATGTCTTTTGGTGGAATGCAGACTCTATTTCTCCAACCGTTATTGTGTAAGATAGGGCAGTTGAAATTAAGTCTGTTATTTGTGACATCCATACCTTCTTTCTACAATGTTCGTATATTTCGCTCGATGTGTCATTCTGAAAAAAAGGAAGAAACATCTTATATATATAGTTTGTAAAGAACAACTTTCCCATCTAGAGTAGCTATGGAGATCCCACTTTGATCATTATCTTTCATGAATACGGCTTCGGAAGTAGAAGAAACGTCTTAAATATGCTTAATATAGAATAATTTATTTGCATGTCGTTGTTATAATGATTAAGCACTGATTCTTAACTTCTTAAGTAACTGTGGCTGTCACATTTGCGGCTCGAATACAGAAATTTTGAAATTTACTTGGTTAATAAAGGGTCGGATATTTCCCGTGTTGCCATCTCTGTTGGGTGGGGCAATATAAACCTTATTTGGATCGAGTGAAAAGTAAAATGTTTGTCAAAATGTGAATCAGGACTGCTGAAATGTACAATGAGCGATCAGATGAAGAAAACTATTCCATATCAATGTTTTTCTTAATTGTTCAGAATAAAAGTGAAAAATATCCGGTTAACCGTGGAGAGCTCTACTACATCGACATAAGTATAGATTATAATTCTCTACGGCCATATAATAAGCTATCTGTATTGACCTCGTTTTTATGGTGAGGGTCTGTGCTTGTGAGGTATCAGATTTCTGTTTTTGTATGAACCTCGACCCGCTACGCTGGCAATGGAGCATATTTTGTTTGGAAAATAGTCTTTGCAGTAAATTTAGGTATTCTTTTGTCCATTCCTTAATGCCACCAGAAGGATATGATTTATTTTAGAGAAACGAATAATACATTTTTATCTAACCAAAGAGTTGGAAGGAGTTTTCAAATTCATGGATATACGGAACTCTTTTGCAAGATTGAAGCAGGTGGTTAAATTATTTTTTATGAAGTACATGCTTTTAAAATTTTCCTTATCTTTCTTCGAATGATAACGAACACCAGTAGCGGAAAGAATTGACGTAAGAGAAAATTGTAATAAAGTAAGCTACTCTATTTTCGTATTAACTAGAGTAGGTTCTTTTACTTTTCTTTTTTCTACGAGAATTGTTGCATTGTAGTTTCCTTGTTAACTGTTTCCTAAATATTTTGATAATGGTACAGTTTGGAAATTAACTCAAATTCCAAAAAAAGCGATTTCATTGATAAGATCGTCATCTTCTGTTTACTTCACTTAGGAGAAGAATTTATGTGTTTTTTATTGTTCACTCATTGTCGTACAAAGGCCGCAGGCTTTCGTTGAAAATGGTTTTTTCTGCAATCTTTCTATACACGGAAGCCATAGTTTACGAATTTTGTAATGAGTCTTTGTAAGTATATCTCAAAGAACATTTTTGACAATGAACATCGAATGGCATTCCTGAATTATTTAGTCAATATTTATTTATACTAATGTAACGAAAAGAGGGCTTTTCATAGCTTTTTATTTTTACAATTTGGGCTTAAGAAAGTCTTAGTTTAGGCGCCATAAATTCGTTTTTCCTTCGAATGCATGTTTAAGCGTTGTCCTGAACAGAATGCGAATAGAAACCTCTGTCTGTTGTAGTTCTTAATTTTGCAGCTGCTTTACAAATTATCGGAGAAATTATCTGAGAAAAATTTATTAAAAGAAAATTTGATATTTAAAAAAATCACTAAAGAGACTTGGTTATGTATTTTGTCGACGATGGTTGGAGTAAGGTGAGTTTCATAAGATTTAAGATATCCTAAAGAGCATTTGAACTACACACAAGCCAAAAAACCTGGTGATATCGAAGCCTTTTTTCTACTTCAATAATTGCGGAGGTTTAATTTTCATAAAGCTCACTCAATGTTCCTGAAAAATGGAAAACAGAGAGATATAATCATTCTTAAACTTACTATACCGTAATCAATGCTTTCGAAAAATACATTGGGTAGTAATCCTTGAGATATTTGAGAATATAAGGAAAAAAAACTCCAAACTTTTGAGTAAGTGCTAACTGTCTAATTTTCGACAGTGTCTCTTGATACCAAAAAAAAATCTAGGATAGGAAACTTTCAAGTTGTTTCAGTTATAAGAAAAACATTTAAGAATTACTTCTTTAAAGCATAAGCATCTTTTTCTCGAATATTCTTCCTAGGTTTACTTCGGTCTAATGCGGAACAATTCTACTCGCCCATGAGAAACATCTGCATTAACTCTTTCGTTCTTTCATTGTACTCTGTGTTGTCATTGTTCTTTCATTGTGCTCTGGGTAACGCCTGATATTTTACTAGCTAAACGGAAATGTGAAGAGATAAACTGATGAAATCGTGTCAATCATTGCCTGCTTAGTATTGATTTAATGATTATTACCTCCTAACATTCACTACAAGCATATGTTGGTTAAAATCTCCCTCGATTATAATGTATTCTCAGTGTATTTAACAAAGTTCAATAAATTTTGTGCTTCAGAAAATAGGAGGCAGTACGGCGTCAGTTAAAATAAGACATCCAGGGACGAATTAAGCTAGAATAAGATGTATTATTTATCCTTTTTTTACTAGTTTCCTTGTAGCACGAAGTAAAAAGCAACAATTTGACGATGAAGAAGACATTTTCTACCATGCGGCACCTGCCTTTATAAGACATGCATCTGTATGACTAAACTATGGGAAACTGGACATTTCAATCTATTCATAAGCTGCTGGCTTTAATAAATGATTTCTCTCAAGTGTGTGTTTTAATATTCTAATGAATTAGTATACATATATGCAATAAAACTGGCTAAGATATTAAAACCAGGAAATTATTAAATAACTTGAGTTTCTTAGAATATTTTAAACGAAATCAATATGAGTTCATCTGCTCGTTCATCTGCTCTAAAGGTTGCACGTTCATGCTTTAACTTATAATCTTTTAGAAAATGTTATACTAACACCTAATCAGTTTGGTCCAAGTTTATTCTCTTTATCCAGAAGAGTATCACCAAATTAACACCGGAGCCTATTAAAACTAAAATTATACACCAAGAGAATACCAATAAACCAGACTCAAACCTATTACTCGGAAGAAGCACTATATCTGATGGAGAAAAAGGAATAAAACTTAGTCTACTTTAAAGTTCTTTAGAAAGTTTTTGTTTTTTTTTATTTTAATTCGATATGTCCAACATAAAGATCATTAATTTCTTAAGGGCTGAACCTCTTTAACATAATAATGCCTAGCAAGTTGTGTGAAATATCGTTATATCGATTATAAGACAAAACCAAGGAAGACCATAAGAATCAAAAACATATTTAGTAACTAACGTTTCGTTGCTACACGCAAACATTATCAGAGTGACACTATAAAACATGACATGTAAGATTATTGTATTATTATATTAGATCACTGGTTTAAAAGGCAACTAAACAATCCTTTTAAAATGACACACACACACACACACACAAAAATTAGACTACAAAATTTTTGTAGGAAAATTTACTTTTACGGTTTCTAGAAATCACTAGTCTGAAAACGTTCACCAAATAGACGACATGAATGTACTGTGAAAACATTTGTAATTTCCACCTACCTTCTATTTGAATCTAAGCTTTTTAAAATCTGCATAAAAAGTTGAGTCAGAGGAATAGTGTTTTGGAGCACGGAAAACCATGATACGAAAGTAAGCAAAAGTTTTTGGAGCGATTTTTCAATTTCTTCACACCTGAATGAGTTAAACGATAAAAGACATGATTTAGTGTAACAATCAATGAAAGCAACACTGGTTAAATTTAACTTCGTTTTGCTTAATTTGCCCATAAATTCCTGCATTAAATCAACAATTCGTGTCAAGAGCAACTTTTTAGCAATTTTCACATGTTCGGCAGTACATTAACTAGAGTCCTATAACATCATGAATAAAAACAGAAATTGAATTCAAGAAGAAGATTTCCCATCAACAAATCTTTAATTCTCGGACTATTTACATTACATTGCCATAATTCTGTCTAAACGTCCACGGAATTAACTGGACTGGCGCTTCCCATTTTCCTCAGAAAAAAAGACGGCCGTAGAAGGAATCAAAAAATCGTCTAACAACAATTTTTGGAAGACATAATACACCCCTTAGTATAAATATAATATTTTACTTATAATATTTTACTTGTGGACTTAATAAACGATTTAAATTTCTCTCTCGAGTACGTTTGATTTTTTCGGTGATTTACGCATGTTTAGCCATAAATTAAAATCAACCCAAATCTTTGCTAATATTCCGACAATTATAGCCCGACGTGAAAAGCTGTCTGAACAATAATTTGAGAAGAATATGAACAACGATAAGTTTGCTTAGAGTTTTGTCTGTTTATAATATGAGAACAAGACGTACAATGTAACAGTTTTTGATACAAAAGTGAACGTTTTTGGAAGTGGTTTTTCGCACAAATTATTTTCATGAAAACAGTAATAATTTTAGTGTATATATTGCCTTTTAGGATTTAATATTTTTCGATGTTATTATTGTAAAGAATATTTTTATGCAGCTTCTCTACGTAATTTACTTCCCTTAATTTGTAAGTTACTAATATAATTTAACTTTTGATTATATGGTCGGTTTAAAAATGAAAACATTATTAATATTATTAAACTAACCGGCTTCTGCCATACATTATTGTAAATGAACACAGAAATAGAGTTGCTGAGAAAATGTCAATATAAATAACGAGTACATTAACTATATATTGGCCCGTTACACTTGATCAAATGTTCCTCCATCATATTTGTACTAGTTCCTAATCAGTTTGTTGAAAATTTTCCAAGATTCTTTCCTCAGCATTACATTTCTCCAGAAGAATACGATAGAATTGACAGTCGAATTCATAAGAACTAATGTTATAGTCCAAGAATGAATCGATGAAAGAGGATGAAACGATTTTTCGGCAAGGGTCAGAAGTGATGATAAGATGAAACAAGATAAAAAGCTTACAAAAACAATGAGAAAGGACTTAGAATCTTTTACAGATTTTAAAAATGTTTTTTTGTCCAATTCTACTCCGTATGGTGAAGATGGAGTGTCGTTGCTTTGGCTTGTGCTTAACCCATTTTGTCTTCTCTTCTTAACAGTTCTACTTACACGGAACATTCTTGCATGTATGAATCCGACAATTAGAACAAAAATTATGAATTGAATGGCAGTAACGTTGATGCTTTTAAAAAAATCTAGATACCGCACACAATAAACACAAAGCCATTCCGCCCAAATAACAAAAAGGAGAATTAATATTTTTTTCCTGGTCACTTTAGTTCTATGTAATATTGGGTGGATGACTCCGAAGTATCTTTCAATGTTCATTGTCAACAATATACTCAGTGACATTGTTATAAAGATGTGACCTGAGAATGTGAATGCGGCGCAGATCTTACAAGACCCTGTTCGGGCAAGGACGACCATCCCTAGAATGATGGTAAACAATGGCAGACAAGTAATTCCTACGCCAAGATCAGACAGAGACAGGACCATGATCATAAAATAAGTCGTTTTCTTTTGTAGTTGAGGTAATTTCCAATAAACCACTACCGTAAGAAAGTTTAGACATATCGTTGAAATCGTAAGGAAGATTAATACCACGAAAACTGCAGTATGACCAGACAGAGGAATGTCTTTTGGCGGAATGCAGAATCTATTTCTCATAACGTCATTCTGTAAGATAGGGCAGTTCAACTTAAATTTATAATTTGTGGCGTTCATACTTTGTTTCAACAATGTTCATGTATTTCGCTAGGCGTGTCTTTCAAGAACGTCTTAAATATACTTATTAATGAATAATTATTTTATTAGGAGTTGCTATGGAGATCAAATTTTGATTATTATCTTTTATGAATACGGTTTGGGAAGAGAAGCGACGTCTTAAATATGCTTTATATGGAATAATTTACCTTCACGAGGTCGTTTTTATGATTAAAGGTTGATCCTCAACTGAATAAAAACGTGTGTCAAGACATTTAGCAAGATTAAATCAACCAAGGTGTCATCTAATATGATCCATTATTATATATCTGTCTCAATAGCAGTCCCAATATAGAAATTACGGAGTTTAATTGGTCAATAAGTGGCCGGATATTTGGCGTGTTGTCCACTCAAGCAGATGCGAATATTTAGAAATCTTATTTTGTCAAGTAAAAAGTAAAGTTTTGGGGAAAAATGTCAATTGGAACGGCGGAAATGTACTATGAGCGAGATGAAGAATAATTTTTCCTTAATAATTTAAAATAGACCATTTGCACTATATCACTGTATCATCTATCCCCATTTTCTATCCCCTGTTTGAAGATAAATGTTCATAAACAAAATAATTTCTATAATTATTCAATTTGTTGAACGATATCATGTCGAAGTTTGGAACTTTCAAGTTGTCCTCCAGATCGGTTGGATAGAATATAAATTTAAGTGAAGTGAACCGTCGAACGTCATACGGAATCTGTATAAGTATAGATTATACTTCACTAAGACCGTATAATAAACTGTCTATATTGACCTCATTTGTTCGCTCAGTACTAGTGAAAATACTAGACTTGTGTTTTTGTATGTACATCAACTTGCTACGTTCATCTCAGGCTGTACATAAGGAGGAGATATGAACACGAAAACCCGCACCATTAAATTCTGCTACCTTATTTGAACCTATGCCAACCGAAGTTAAATTTATATGTACAATATTTCACAACTAATACAGAGGTCACGTTCGGTCAATAAGAAGCATCAAAGATTACAAAAAGAGAACTGAAACCCCATTTACACAAGAAATTAAAGTGACAAGGTAAGGCTGAAGAACGACAAGGCGCGGTATTTATCGAAAACGGAACAAAATCTATAACTTGACTCAAAACCAAAATGTTTATCGGAAAGGCTAGGCTGAACGTTACCGTTTAAAAAGCGTTATCCATTCTCGACTTGCCCAAAATTTAATTGCCTTGCCCTGCCAAAAATTATCCGTTCCCAGCAGATATATTACGTAGTGTAAATGGGGTTTCAGAGTAGTAAAAGAAAGATTTGGATAATTCTTCAGCTAAGGTTGGTGGGGCAATTTATAAAACATATTTGAATCGGGTAAAAAGTAAAACTTTTAAAAAAATGTGAATTAGGACTGCTAAAATGAACTACGAGCAATGAGGTGAAGAAATTTCTTCTATACAAATTTTTCTCTTAATTGTTCAAATTAGACCATTTGCACTATATCCACTGTTGGAGGAAAAATGCTCATAAACAAAAGAATTTCCGTAATCATTCCATCTGTTCAACAATATGTTGTTGAAGGTCGCAACTTTCAAGTTCTCCTCCAGATGGGTTGGTTAGAATATGGATGTAAATTTAGTGAATCGTTGAGCGTCGTACGGAATCTGTATAAGTATAGATTATACTTCACTAAGACCGTATAATAAACTGTCTATATTGACCTCATTTGTTCCCTCTGTACTTGTAAAAATATCAGACTTATGTTTTTGTATGTACATCAATTTACTACATTCATCTCAGGCTGTACATAAGGAAGAGATATGAACACGAAAAACCACACCATGAAAATCTGCTACCTTATTTGAACCTATGCCAACCGTAGTTAAATTTATTAGTTTAATATTTCACAACTAGTACAGAGGTCACGTTCGGTCAATAAGAAGTATCAAATATTACAAAAAGAGAACTGAAACCCCATTTACACTAGAAAAGAAAATGCTGAGGTAAGGCTGAAAAACAGGAAGATGCGGTATTTATCGAAAACGGGACTAAATCTATAAGTTGTCTCAAAACCAAAACATTTATCCGAAAGGCTAGGCTGAACGTTACCGTTTAAAAAGCGTTATCCATTCTTGACTAGCCCAAAATTTAATTGAATTGCCTTGCCAAAAATGTTCTTTTCCTAGTCGTTTAATACGTAATTTAGTTGAGTGTTTTTGAGAGTAGTAAAAGATACATTGAGATGATTGATCCTCTCACTGGGGAATCATCATAAAACCAAGGCGTGATGCATGAGAACGAATGGATTACTAGGAAAATTAAGATTTTAAAGCTTTTTACGAACATGACAAAAGTATGGTGATAATATTTCGACCTTATTTCAAATCTTTTGTTAGATCATCTGAAAATGGTTTTAGCATAAATTGGAAATATTATCAAGATGCTTTTATCTTGTTCTTAAGCTCATATCTTGTGTGCTATAAAGGATATTTATTTCTGTATTATGTTTTTTTTTATACGTCAATTTGTGATCTTCACGAAAGACAAAAAACATCTTAAATATAGTTGACAGTTAAAAGTTTTGCCATCTTCTTCGGTTGCTACAGGAAAACCTATTTGCGTATTAAATTTTTCTAAGTACGTTTCTTTAATCTTTTATGAAACAAAAAAATGATTTTATTCTTCGTCTAAAACTACCTAGAAAGCGAAATTAAACTGGAATTGAGACTGAGAAAACCTTCTGGGGAAGTTGAATTAGTTCCCCGACTCCTTGGAGAGGCTTCTTATCCAAAGAATCTTTATACATTAAGATTTCTGAGTTTGGATTTGGCTTTCATGTCCAAAGGGAC
Source organism: Nanipora kamurai (assembly GCA_036872915.1). Classification (NCBI taxonomy): domain Eukaryota; kingdom Metazoa; phylum Cnidaria; class Anthozoa; order Scleralcyonacea; family Helioporidae; genus Nanipora; species Nanipora kamurai. Next base: position 4,969 of record JBAHVQ010161116.1, on the reverse strand, counting down.
AGTAAAAATTGAGGATTTTTGATGTGTATTGTATACAGATACTCAATTGGGAGATAAGAGAACCTTCAAAATTTGCTCCGCTTTTGCTTTCCCTTCAGAGATTATATTCCAATCTACAGGCAGTGGAACGAAATAAACCTTTCAATTTTCAGGAATATTTACATCCAGAAACAAATGCTCCAAAGTGCTTAGAACAATATTGCACATGTAAAAAATACTTTATAGTTAAAATACTTGTTTACTTTTCTCAAATATTTGAATACCTGGAGTGTTCAAGAATGTCAAATGACGTGACGTTGAATTAAAAGGGAAGATGTTTCGTTCAGTCTTCTGTGATAAGGAAACCTAAACGAACTCATTAATAAGTATGTATGTTGATTCTTCCATCCTATTAGTTATCTTTTTGTCACATAAATTTTCTCCACAAAAACACCTCCTAGTTTTCATGTAATTTTATCATTCACTCCGACAAAAGGAAACGTCACTTTTCCTACTCCTAAACTCCTGCAGTTTACTTTCCAACCCCTCTGAATTCCTCTGAGCGGAAATCGAACCCTCTGTGACTAGGGTTCGATTCCAGTTCCGTGCAGTTTTCAGATTAAATTTACCTTGGTCACATGTGAGAAGAGTGTTGTCCAGCTTGACTCGACCAAATATCACAGGTTTTCTCTAGGTACTCCGGTTTTCTAGACCCGTAAGAGATGGCCCTTACTGGTCCTTTAGGGAGAACAACGCAGTTTAGCTGATGTGGTTATCCAGTATAAATAATGAAACTTTACTTTACTTATTTTACTTTAATTAAACTTGTAGAACGGTCTATATAGCACTGTAAAATTATATATATTGTATTGCACCCAGTCAGTGGATTTAAAAAGATTAAGTCGTGAAACATACTTGGTAAAAACACATCAACCTTTGCCAAGAAAGTGATGAGTAGAGGATTCAAAATTTTCATAGGGAAGACAATTTGTACCGGACATGTTCCTTGGAAGTCACGAAATCTGATTAAGAGATAAATCATCTTCAAGTCATTGACTTACCTCACTAAGAAAAGCGACAAAACTCCTCTTAAATGATCACGGATATGAAACGATACCTTGTCACATTTCTAGCCTTTATCGTCATTATAAATGTTTAAATTTCATTCGCACTTTGACGTTGAGTTCCTTCGTTCGAGATTTTCAACCCTGTATTAGTTTAATAGATGTCACAGATGAATTTTTGTTTGGACTTAATCATATGCGCATTATTCCAAATAAAATCGACATTCAATGTTCTTTAAACCTTGGCTGAACTTTCACCAAAGTTGTTGGGCGTCTTTGAATAATTTTATGCATTGCCGACTAAGTCATAAAAAGTCCGCCCTTTGTTAAAACATAATCTTTACGTCTTGACGTAAAATATTTGTGTTAAAATCAAATCCCATTGGGTAACCGCCATTATCAAACTCATTAATGATTCATGAGGAAAATTCAAAAGAAATGAATGTTTAATCAATATCTGTAAATCGGATACAGAATCGTCCTGGTTTACATAAACATTTTCCTCAGTTTACGGAGCTAAAATCATTCCAACTTGAAAATTATTTTGAAAATATGGCTGTGTAGATGCGTCCGTTTGATAAGTAAGATAATGCTTTCGTATCTGAGCTGTATCTGATTTACAAGGCGGGCTGCAAGCGAGCCGTAGTAAATTAGATATAGCTCGGATACGAATGCATTATTATTATACGAGGTGAGCTGTAAGGGAGCCGTAGTAAATCAGATACAACTCGGTTGCTCATGCTTATCTATCACTTGTTGGCTAAAAAGAAAGTTATTCAATTGTTACCTCGGTCTAAAAGCTGTTCTATAAGCCCTGGTTACGCTCTCGGCTTACAAAACAACTAATAGATCTCGGTGGGTTAAATAAGTCATACTAATTTTGCTTATTATTAATTGTATCATATACATCTGTACAATCGATACCATCATATGACAGCATATTCAGTTCCAGTTGTTGCGTCACCACCCATGTTCCTACGGATCTGTATATATATATAAGTTCTGTAAAGAATACACATGTCTTGGTATCCATATCAAATTAATTCATTCTGACAAATTAGCGCGACCGTTGCCGTCTGTTTATTTGTCAACGCTGTATTAAGTTGATACGTTAATAGTGTAAGTACCGAGTCAGTTTGTTAGGAAAGACCGATGTATATATGTTGTCTACAGAACTGTCGCAGACTGTAAGAACCTGTGCGTTATAGATCTGACAGAAAATGTTGTCATGTATTGGTACGTTGGTGTGGTTGATACAACAAGTCATCGCATGCTTCAACACAGCCTAACATCAGTGTGTTAGACGACTAATGGACGTTCGTCAAGCTCGTTCTCTCAGAAAAACGATTTCTGAGCCCTAGACGGAATCAAACCCGCATCCTTCTCATCCCCGGTGAGACACTCTAACCATTAAGCTGCCACGACTCGGATGATGAGCTAGGGTACAGGTTCATCATATGTACTGCCTAAGCGGAAGTTCCGATATTATTATAATGATGGAAATTCTTAATGCTAAACACAAAGTTGGTTCATGTGGGAGCTTGGTATTTACCAAGTATTTCCATCGTTATTATCCTATCGTGACTTCTGCTTAGGCAGTACATACGACGAACCTGCACCCTAGCTCACCATCTGAGTCGTGGTAGCTTAATGGTTAGAGCGTCTCACCGGCGATCAGAAGGTTGCGGGTACTGTTCCCGTCTAGGGCTCAGAAATCGTTTTTCTGAGATAACGAACTTGACGAACGTCCATTGGTCGTCTGATATTTACCAAGTTCTCACATGAACCAACCTTGTGCTCAACATTAAGTATCAGTGTGTTAGCTGGACATTTTATAACACATCACTGGCATATCGAACCTGTGACCACCGTGCTACTGGCGGTTTGCACGTGACGTCATGGCTGCCATGTTGGTGGAACTTTAACAATAGAATCTCATTAACTTCTTTTGTTTATGGCACCAACAAGGCTGCCGAATCATTGTTTCTTAAATCTCACGGGATTCGTGGCATACTCTCAATAGCACACACTATAATTTACTGAACAAACCTAATTATTAGGTCATATAAACCGCAGTCGTTTTAACCTATGGCTTTTTAGCGGCGGCAAGAGAAAAAAATCATTGGGAGGGGTACGCCATGACGTTCGTAGTCGGTGAAGCGAGTTCGCTCAGCACGCGAGTTGGAAGAGGGTTTTGGAGGGGGCGGAAAATTATTTCTTTTTAGATACTCAGAGATGTATTCAAGCGAATTCTCAGGGTAAAATCTGCAGGAAAAAAATTAGTAAAAGAAACAATGTAGGGGAACATTTAATACTTTAATATTATGAAACCTCAGAATGATTAGAAACCAGTGGCGGATCCAAGGTTGGTTAAAAGAGGGGGCGAAAATTGAAATTTAGCAAATTGTCAGAACCCTAAACAAGAATCAAACCCTTAACTTTCTGATCACCGATGAGATTCTCAAACCAGTGAGTTGGTGCACATAGATGAAGAGCTGTTGTTTATCGATAATGAGAGGGATAAAGCAACGACTCAGAATTTTTTTGTGGCTGAATTAGCTAAAGAAACATATTCAAATGTACCACTTCTCTCCGCAAGCAAATGCACTAAAATATTTCAGACAGCACAAGCACTCGTGCATTTCCAAGTTTGAGTGGTTAGTTGTACGAATCTCTAGTCGAACAATCAGCCAAACCTCATGCCATAGTCCGGTTGTTCAAAGAGCTATTAGCTTGCTTAACCCTTTCATGACAGCGCCTGCCCTCTTGACGAGCAAACAACTCTGGCGTTAGCCAGAGTAAAATACTAAAGTCTCCATAGGTCATTGAGGACTATACGGACAGGAAGAAGTTAAGGAGATAGGTTTTAAACCCTTGTTAATCCTTTCCTGGCCTAGGACTTTTCCCTTGACGAGTAAAATCGTCTGGTATTGGCTGTCGTATGCTTTGTGTATGTCCTTTTTATTTAATATCTGTTTTACAGCTCTTCAACAATCAATTGGCCATTTTTCAACAACAACACACACGCCTTAGTTTCCCGCGCAGTTCCCCGAGCCTTGTGGCTATGACGTCATTCTATACATATATACTCTACATCCTCCCTCCTTTATAAAAGTAAATATGAACAAGTATTTATAAACTATTTACGTTACAGTAGTTTGAAAGTCAGTTTAACTATATAGCACAAAGTCTTTGAACTTTGGGTTAGGTTTCCAGAGTCGCTGGGGTCTTTTACTTGAACTATCCAGGATCTGTGAGTTTCCTGTGTTACAAGTCTCTATGGTGCTGGTCGTAGTAGAAGAACTATGGCTGTTGGACCCTTTTGCTTCACGGCTGACACTGGTATTGTTTGGTGTCGGCACTGGTTGAATGGTCTCTTCAGGCATTGTTTCAGGCGCCTCAGGGATGGTTGTAACTGCGACGGCTGGTTCCTGAATACTGACTTCAGGACAAGAAAGCTCTCTTGATTTTTGTATGTGGAACCGATTTCTCCCGTACTCTTTTCCATATGCTTCCATAATGTATGTTCTGTTGTTTTCTTTTGTTACCACATTTCCTTGTGTCCAGTTTGGAGATGACTTGGGCTTGTTCTTGCTTCTTATGTGTTCACCAACTACTAGTGGGGGCAAAGGTCTTGACACTCGGTCATAATACCTCTTGTTTTGTCGTTTCTTCTTGATGGTGGCCTTGATAATGCGCTTGGTGGGTATCACATGAGGTTCTAGCAGCTCCGCTTTGACTGGTAAGATTGTTTTGGTTCGTCTGGACAACAGTTTCTCATTTGGTGAAGCCAGTTCGTCTGGGGTGTTTCTGTGTTCCAGGATACCTAACCAAGGATCATTACTCAATTTCAGTATTCTTTTTGCTTGCTTCACACCTGCCTCCGCTGTTCCATTTCCTTTTGGATAGTGTGGAGACGAAGTATA
>JBAHVQ010161095.1:6958-21845 GCA_036872915.1 Nanipora kamurai | reverse complement strand
AACCACTCACAATGGAAGAGCTCAGGGCTTTTTTTGGCCTTAGGGTTGCAATGGAAATGCTGATACATAAGGATCGATAAGAGTTCTGTTGGCAATCAAAGAACTCTGTTATTTGCCAAACCCCTGGATTTCCAAATACAATGCTAAGGGACAGGTTTCTCACAATATGGTCAGCTTTGCACTGTGTAAATGAGGAAGATCCCCAGCTAGACAAAACTGACAAAATTTACAAGGCGTGCCCAGTATTCAACTACCTTTTGACAAAATTCAAGGAACATTATGTACCACAATGTAATTTGTCTCTGGATGAGGGAATGATTCCCACAAAAAACAAGCTGTCTTTCAAGCAGTACATCAAAGACAAGCCAATTTGCTATGGGATAAAAAATTTTTGCTGTGTGACAGTGAAAATGGTTACATTGTCAATGCTGAGGTGTACACTGTAGGCGAGTGGACTCCAATGTTACCAACCTTGGTGTGACAGGAAGCCTTGTTGTTTGAATGACAAATGATTACTCCCAGCAGAATTATGCTGTTTACACTGACAGATTTTATACATCAGTTCAGCTGGCAGAGTATTTGGTCAGGCAAAAGAAAATACACTTGTATGGCACTGCAATGACCAATAGGAAAGAATTTCCAAAGGAACTTATCAAGAGGAAAACCCAAATGACAACGGGAGAATTTGACCTTCTTTTGAATGGCTCTGTTGCAGCTCTTGTGTGGATGGACAAGCGCCCAATTTATTTTGTGACGTCCATGTTTACTTCTTCCCCACCTGTTCATGTGATGCGGTATGACCCAAGAGAAAACAGGAGGGTTGCTATCCCAGCTTCAAAGGCTGTAAAGGCCTACATTGATTACATGGGTGGAATGGACAGAAATGACAAGGTTACAGAAGTGTTGGTGGCACTATAAATGGCCCCAGCGATTGACTATGAAGTTTTTTCTGTGGGACGCTCACAATGCATATGTCCAGATGGGTTTTATAAAGCCACAGTCCCCAGCTGGCAAGAGGTCTTTCACTTTTCATCTTTTTATTGAGAGACTATGTGAACAACTTGTGGGAACCTTTCAAAGTAGAAATTCTGCATTTGGGAGGCATATTTCTGATGCATCATTGAATGAGAAATGCTTGAAAGTAAATGCCCACCACAATGTTGAAAAACCTGAACATGCCACCAGCAACCACTGATGTCACGTTTGCAGCGAAAAATACTTGAGGGCTAAGAAAGCAAATCTTGGTGCAAAAGAAAAGGGACTTACCCAGAAGGTCTAAGACGATGTTTTGGTGTAAATATTGTGGGGAATTTTTATGTATAGGGGTACGGGGGAAGAATTGCTGGTTTGACTGGCACCACAAAGTAGAATACTGGAGATAAATATGTGACTTTAGTTTGTGTATTTTCACTTATAGATCATTTATTTGAGTTTCCAGAATAAAATATGACCTAGAAAACATATTTTCTGTGGCATTTGTGGAATTTTTATTTTTTGGCAATTTCGCCCCAGGAGCCCAGGGTAGGGAGACAGCATAGCTTCAGGAGCTCAGTGTTCAAAGGGTTAACCATTCTCACTCATTCTGATCAAGGAAAATGCATCTGAGTATCGAGAACTCGAATGCGATACGTGCTCGCTCGAAGCGTGGGGTAATTGTGTGGTGGGTGATCCTGTGTTGTTGATCCAAAAAATGTTTCCAAGATTCAACTAGCTGAACAGTGTATGCATATCAATTGATGATTTAGGATCCTTAGAGTTTTGAGAATTCCTTAAGGATTGTATAAATTCCCTGAGGATCCTTGAGGATTCCCTCATCATTTCTTTGAGGATCCTTGCAAGGATTTTCACCAGGGATTTTAAGGGATGGATGTGGAATTTTTACAGTGAGTATTCGTGCGGTATATATGTAGGTTTATGTATGTCAGTCTTCTGGTGGCGCAATCTACCAGTATATCACAAAATCTGAACATTGCCGTTTATAGCAATGCAAAGATCACGCTTTTGTGTCAGAAACATCTGAATACTGGAAACAGCCACAACTCACTCGATACACAAAGTTTGCAAGAACACTTGCTCGATACGTGGAGCTTGTGAGAACACTCACTTGTTCCTCGATCACCTTCTTGCAACTCAAGCTTTTCTCAAAAGGGGTCAAAACTTGCTCGCTTGTTTCTTGCTTGAACTTGTTATGCGCTTGTTCCTTGATGTTAAGTTTCATTAGAGCAGTACTGTTTTACATACAGTGTATACTGTACATATGCCAGCAATAACAGGAATAAGGAATCTACCTTGAAAATCACGTTCAAGGTAGCAAGTTTGTACATACAATTTGTAGTTAAAATGTATGGTACCTGGAATGAGCAATCACCTGTCATACACGACCAGCAACCGCTTTTTAGAATCCCAGACACAAAATTTACCTGTTACGAGCAACCGTCTCAATTTAAAACTGTCACAATTTCTGCAAGTTGCACAGTATGAGTGCTTATTTTTCAAAGTAAACATGTAATTTAAAAGTGTGACCAGAAGCATGGAAGCAGTTACTAATGAACTCAATAAAATTTATGCGCTTTAGCATTATAATTATGTCCAGCAAACTTTCATTAGTTTAGGTATTTTTTGCCCAATAATATCGTGTCAATAACATAATTTGTAAACTCTGATGTGCAAGCAAAAGGTTTTTGTCAAAGAGAAACATAAATAAATACTGTACGTTCCTGTATTTTGTTCTCTTAACGTTTCTCCCAAACAAATAGCCTTCTTTCAAAACATCTGTATTCCATATTTTGGAATTCAGTAATAACTAACCTGGCCATGTTTAGATTTTGATTTCAACACTGTCTATGCAGCACGCTACTTTTATTTCACTGTTAGTATTTGCTTTGACAGCTTGTAAGTTATAGATTGACAAGTTTGTCTTGGTTCTCTTAAAAAAATATTCAACTCGATCGAAGAACTACTATTGAAGAACTCGACCGAACTTGAAAATTTCCATCGAACTACGGTATAATCATACGAGTTCAAAGCTTTGTTGCACCTTGATCATTATGTATAAGCATGTCATGTGTGTATGTGTGTGCCCTATGTTATCTGAAAACTTGAAAACGGTTGTGGGGATTGGTGCGTCAAATTGGATCGAAACACTAAAATTCGAACCAAAAACCATGAAAATAGTTACTTCCACTGTGTTGGTGAGGCAAATATATGCCACTGGGCGTTTGGATCTGCACACAGTTTTGTGATCTGAAACAAAACATGACCAAGGAGGTTAAATCGAAGAAATTAAGAGCTTGGTGTAAAGAACCTCAGAACGTTCGTGATGTAATGAAAATGACAAAACACAGAGAGCAGGCAACTGCAAGAGCAGAATATGAGAACCAGAAGCTTCGAAGGTTAAAACAACAGCAGAAATTTTTAGTTTACTTTTATGCGGACAAAACTACTTCCATAATTGTTTCGAAGAAAATTATTTTCAAAGGTGAAACATTTTGCCTTCAGAGCCAGTGAAACCTGAACTCTGTGGTGAAAGTATTAAACAATAACATTGTTTGCAGATGAAAAAGCAATAGACAGCAAATAAAGGAATAAATGGATGAACAATAGACATGTAAACAATAGATGATAGATGGACAGATGATAGACAACAGCTGGACAAAGTATGGATGATAGACAGACAGACGATAGACAATAGATGATGTTAAGATAGATGCAGACAGTATTGTACACTGTTTGTTCAAGAGTGAGGAGCTAGAAGGCAGAAACATATCTGGTCTTAAAAGCAAAATGCAAGTACTGTAGTTGCACTATTATTGTAAACATATATCAATATGTGATAGTCTGATGACACACACTGTTACCAAAACTTCAAAGATTTGTTTCAAAATTCACATTTACCACATGCCAAACCTAATACAGATTAAGTTAAACAAAACTTGACTTTTGTTTTCAATGCTGAATTGGCTATGTAGAGAATATCATGCCATGCTTTCAAAATAAAGTATTTCATTTTTACTTAGCTCCAAGTTTATCAGGTGGAAATTGTCAGGTTTAGCTCATGATAAGTTTGAAGCCACATTGCAAACAACTAAGTCAGGATGTACATGTACTCGAACCGATAGAGGAATAACCAGGTGCATTATTGATGATGCTAATCTGATATGTATGCATATGCTAAAAGCAATCGATTTTGTTGACTGTAAATTTTATTTAAGAACCAAAAATTGGCCTCAACCGTAAATATTCTTATCCAATATTAAGCAAAAATGTTACAACACAATTGTGCCATAACACATTCAGCTATTTTCCAATTTTAGCCGGCTTCGTGTAAACTCAGTGAAGCTTGTGAACAGTGTCAATTCCATGTAAAACTACATGAGCTTCAGTCTTTTTATATGCAACTTTGTGAATAGTACTATACAAAGTGCTACAAAACTTTCAGGTGGTACTGTGCATATATTGTATCTAGTAAAACTGAATGTTTTTCTTTTCTTAAAATTTATTTTCTTTTTGTTTAATATTTTAAAAAGGATAAAAATGGCATCACCTCAGCAGAAAGAGACAGAATTGTGTCACTTCTGTTGGCCTTAAATAAACAGTTTGGATTCCATCCTGAGTCATTTGCCCTGGCTGCTAATATACTTGACAGATTCTTATATCTTGTGAAGGTAAATATTGTTGCTTTGTGTAGTCTTTAGTGGAACTGTCTTATTTACCAAAAGTTTCAATATTGTGACTCACAATATCTCTTGGAACAACACTGGCAGGAATAACAATGCAGAAGTTGTACATTTTTATGCATAGTGATTCTAATTTTAAAATGCATTGGTATTAAAAACATTTTCATTACTGTACCTGCCAGTGAACATTTCTATTTTCTGTACATTTATGTACAACATCAGATCAACATATGTATCAACAAAATTTAAGGTCATTGCTACAGTGAGTCAAATTTGTTTGAATCACAACCATCATCAAAGAATCTTGTTTGTGTTTTCAAGTGGTGTTTCTCTTCGAATACTACACTAGTTATATTAAAAATATTGTCTGCACTGCATGTTGATTTATACTGTAGCATCAATGAAGTAACCAGACATCCTGATTACCATGGTATCCTGGAAAAACACCTGGGCTACTTTGATATGGGTGTTGCTATTTTGAATATGCTACTTTATTTCTTTTCCATTTTTTTTTTGAGGGGCTATCATATTGATCTCATAGAAAACCTCTGGGACTCCAAATAACCAAGATTATGGGGTCTCGTACCAAATATCTTCATTGCTATTCCTGACTGGTCAATAAGAAAATACTGTATAATAGTCATTTTAAATTTAGACTCTATGCATTTTTTTTATTTATTTTTTTTTTCATTGGACCTGACATTTTTTCAATAATACAAGTAACTTTTTTGTAGGTTCAGTTGAAATATTGAAAGTGAAACTAATTTGAAAGGGATTAACATAAGTGAAATATATCAAAATATATATCAGTAAAGATAGTAATTCATTCGAGATCAAATGCATGTACATGTGCATGGTACATAATGTACAGTACTGCTTAGAAATAACCCAACAAATATGCGACCAATACGCACTTAGAATGTAGTGTGGATGTAGTATGAATGTGTTCCCACAGTTGGAATACAACTGTCTTCACTCACTACAGAGTCATGCTGAGGAACAAAGCCAAACTCTGCACTCAGCGTCATTCTGGTGACGTAAGCCACACATGCTGCGTGACAAAGATTTTTTCACACCAAGACAACTAAACTTCGTCCTGATTGAGTTAGACTGCCTCAACAAGTAAATGGAAAACCAAGTGCATATCACGGAAGCCATCTGGCCAAAGTTTGGCAAATATTCAATGTATATCATTGCATTATTTGCATTCTGTTTGTTGTCTAATTCATTTTCACCGATGATGTAACCTCCAGCATATAAGTAAGCTACAGTACATACTTCATTAATTCTGTACCAGTCAAAGACCATAGTCCAGTGGCTGCATGAAACCTTGTCAAAATAAAAAGTTTTGGTCAGAGAACATTTCTTTGTTTTAAATATGCCTTTACCTGATTGCACATGTTCTATATTTTTGAGAGTGCAGGTATTTGCTCATTTGACTCCCATTCGTCAAGAGAGGATTACCAAATTTTTACGTGGTATTATGACTTTGCTGAGAATGAGGCAACTCACCCCAGTCTTGCATGAGATTTTGCTCATTTATTTGGCATGCATTCAGATTTATTTACAAGTTTGTTATCAACTCTTTTATTATTTTGTCTTATTTTAAATCATAATTACTGGATCAACACTACTCTGCTTTTCCCGGAAAAAAATTTTTGAGGACTCAAAACATCATAGGTGAGAGACAAATCAAGTCAACATATGAAAGCAAAGGCTGCTAAACAACAGAGTTTGAGCTGAGTTTGTTTAAGTAGATTTATTTGCCACTACTTTTTTTTTTTTTGGTCTCAAAATCTGTCGGCTCAATGAGTAGCCCAATCTGGAATGACCAGAGCCAAAATTGCTGAAAGAACAAATCAGTCTTGTAGAATACGCCAATGTACCATATTCTCTGCTGTGGGAGTTAGCACATGAGCCAATTCTTGAGTCGATTTCTAGTTACAATCCTCCCAGGAAGACTGAATATCCTCAGTCAAACAAATCCTAACTTTATGGATTTGTTTGGTTGCAGGATTTGTTTTATGGACAGGATCTGTTCAGTGTTAGTGATTTACAGATACTGTAGATCATTCAAAGTAAGGTGCTGGCACTGTACATTACGAAGTATAAACAAGCAGCCATTGATGCAGCAAAGGAATGATGAAAGCCATATTTACAACGTAAGAAACAGTAAATGTGTTGTAGATTGCCTCGAGAAGAGAAGAGATTTAGCATTTTGGAAGCCCCCGAAGCATTCGTTTTGGTTTCCCTTCTGGAAGCCTAATAAGAATCCATTTTGTGCGTCAGGCCATTTTTTGTATCAGACTAAGTTGGAATCCATTGTGGCAACAACCATGCGTCTGGAACATGTGCTGGACACGATGCAGACCTAGATGCAGTGTTAGGTTATTTCTGAGCAGTATTTTACTGTATTGCAACTGTACATGTGCTGTATACAGGTATACTAGAAGTTTAGAAGTCCGAAATGATAAATTCACATTTAACCTACACTGCTGAAGTCAACTGAAATTTAAGTTCACTCAAGGGGGATTTGAACTTGCACCTTTGGGAATCCGATCCACTGCTCTACCTGTTGAGCTATCAAGTCTAGAAGGATTGGAGGCAAGTTATTATCCAACTTAAATGTACAAGATTTTCTCGCAAAGTTGTTGCAAGAATATCTCATACACTTCTTAACGGTGGCAGAGAACTTTTGACCAAGGGCCACTTGGGTACTAATGACAATTGGTAAAGCAAATGAGATCGGTATTACCATCTGCATTTAACTTGAGCAATATAGTAGTGTAAACTTTGTCAAAGTTCTTACAAAGATTGACTAAAACAGAACCCCTCTTCCTTGTTCCTGAGTTTATATCATTGGTGTCTGGCAAACTAATTTCAGTTGTCTCCATTAAAACCATGTGAGAAACATATCTTGTCAATGTTACAACAGAGCTCTTTTCTGTGTAGAGAAACACTTAATGTTTGATCTTTCTGAACAGTGGTGTCACAGCAAATTAGGTTATTTCCTTGCTCCACCATACAATTCAACTGATCAGTGTGACCTTTGCAATTAGACTTTGGCAGGTTACCTGGTTATTTTGGCTACCGATAGTCATTCACCAGTGCCTGGCCATAATTTTGAAACAAATCATCATGTTAATTATGATTTATATTTGATGAGGAAATTTTTTGCAAGTCAGAATGGTATATTTTAAGGCCCAACCAGAACCAGTTGCAAATCTAATGCAGCAGTGCTCTGTCTACTGAACTACAAAGGGTTTTTCCAAGAGCATCTGCATGGTAGCAAATTTGGTAGATGGTAATGGCTGTGAAGTGAAGGGTATAATAGTATTATCCTTATTCCATATTATTTTTGTTCTTTTCAGGCACAGAAGAAGTATTTGCCATGTATTGCAGTTTCATGTTTCTTCTTGGCTGCCAAATTAACTGAAGAAGAGGAGGTGCTTGGAAATAATTTATTTTTTTTAAATTTGCACTGTACTTGCTTTTTTATTTTATTGAACTGGAAGTGATGGGATGTCTTTTATAGCTCTTTTGTATCTCTCTGTGTTTTTGAGAAGTTCAGATACACTTAATACTTTATGTACCACTGTTATAAGATTAATTTTGATTTTTAAAAAAGCATTTACTATAGGGCTGTCCAAGTCCCATATTGTACATTTTGGAAATACCCAGTTTGATTTTTTTCGATTATTTAAGTATTTAGTGAATATGAGCGTGTCCTATAAGATGGGAGGATAATGGATGGGGGAGTAGTTGATATAATAAGGTAATATTCCATGAAATAAATGTTGAAAGTAACAAAAAACTTTCTAAAAGAACTCAGTGTGGTTTATGTTCCTACAATCAGTGGTTTTTTTGCTTCACAATCTATGACATTTCTGGTCATTCAACCTGCAATGTTTGTTCGAATTCTCATCATTCAGTTAGAATTCGTATTTTTTGCTCTTTTTTCATCAGAAGCGAATTATTCACTTTCTCAAACTGTAAACTGAACTTAGGAGTGTAACTAAATATTCCAAATCTGGTGACAGCACTAATCTCAATATTTTTGATTTCTTCAGTCTATCGGGATTTACGTATTGGACTTGCATTTATTTTAACAAAAGTACGGTAAATGGTAAAATATTGACCACTATACAGTATTTTTAAATTAAATCTGCTGTTTGTTGGTTATATTTCTTTTGACAGGTTCTTCCAGGGGCAGCTGAACTGATAGATGCTAGTGGACATTCTTTTTCTGTGTCTGATCTGTTGAGGATGGAAAAGGTTATACTGGCCAAGCTAGAATGGAATCTTAACACTGTTACACCCTTGTCATTTCTTCAAGCTGTAAGTTGATGTGCTTATCTTGTGGTACATGTGGTCCAAATAGTAGGTACATGTGTTCAATTAAAGTTAAAAAAGGTTTTTGGACGTTACAGTATGCAAAGTTCCACTTGTATGGCCAATTATTATTTGATGTGTGCAGTATACACATGTAGTTTCTTTTGTCACTCGTAAGCAGGGCCAAATATTTTATGGAATACAAATGATACAATAATGCACAAAAAACCTTGTGTATGGGCAGTGGTGTGGCTGATGTGGGAAAGGGAAAGCAAGTGCCCTCCCAATAATGTTATTGGGAAAATCGTATCTGTTGGGGATTTCCGGAATTTGTTGGGAATTAACCAGAGGTCCACATGATCTTTACACTACCCTCCCAGCATTCGGTAAATGTGAGGGCTTTCAAGGTAAGGTAAATTTTCCTGGTAAGTACAGGTAATGTAAAAAAAATCTTGTGCTGAGACAATTTTATCAAAATTGACTACTTGACAGTTCTTCAAAACCTCTACCTACATTGACCATGTTCACACTGATTTCATTTAATACAGTCTTCTTATTCATGATCACTGACATGCTTGGATAAGCTTAAATAGGTATCCACTGACCGACCTATCCTCATTCACAGATGTCCCAGAATTGTTAATTTATTTTTGTTAAAGCCTGTTAAATTCTAAGGAAGCTGTTTACCTTTACCCAGCCTTTTGCAGTTACTACCACAAAGACTATGACGTAAAATATCACCAAGATATTTTAGATTGCCAACACATTGCAAATCTTCTACCTATTAATTTTACTCTGGCAAACGCCAGATGATTTTACTCGTCAAGTGGAGACCTCCATCAAATCTAACACTTGAAGGGTTAAAGTATGTACAAGTCGAAAGTGTGGATAAAGTATGTATTCACGAACGTTATCAGATTTTCCGGAAAAATATTTGTTGAGAAAATTTTTACTAAAACAAACCTGGTTGGGCCTAAATTTCAAAAATGAATTCTAAGTAATTCCACAAAAACGTAAAAGTGTTTTAGGATGGGGACGGTTAATTTATTAGAAGAGGACTGTCAGTTATATGTAATAAAATGCATTTTGATTAGTAAACATTCTATAATAATGATATGCTTTTATTTCTTAGTTACATGCTTTGAGCGTTGTTAATGGTTGTGTCAATCACTATGCAGTTTCCCATCATTTACAACTCTTAACGCACAAAATGGAATTGCTCATTTGTCAACATCCTTTCCTTTCATATCGAGTAAGTATATAAACGTTGGAAAAAATATGTAACACTCTAACAGTATAACAAAGTAGGAAAGAGCACGTTGTAGTTAATTTTGCAGCTTGTTTTAAAGAACTGTGTGTACTAGCAAATATGGATTAAAATCGAATTATTTTAACTGACAATTATCTGTTGAAACAAACTTTCTGTCGTTACTCCTAAAGGGCAAATACAGTATCAGGGTTTCCGCTAAAGGAGGGCAGGGAATATTGATCTTTGCTAAAAATTCTGAAGAAGGGGATGTCTCCCATGATGAAACGAGGATTAAAATGAAAGAGGGATATTTCATCCAATATTTTCAGGAGAACTGTCAGCTGATTTTCATCGGATAATCCAAACATCAACTGTACTCTACGAAGCGAAAGTTTAGACTGAACAGTGCAAAACACGTAGAATTGTCTGAGCGTGTGGAGATAAGCGAGAGACTTCGGGCAAGTTTACAAAACACAAAGATCGCTGTAGCGTCCCAGACTGGATTTCCAGTCGTGCAAAAATATTGCGCGATCGCTTTCTTTTGAATTCCGAGCCATGAGCTGGAACGCACCCAGTTGAGAGCTCACAAGACAAAAGAAAGCAGTCCCAAATTGTTGATCGCGGGATATTTTGCACTGAATGGAAGCGATCGCGATCGTAAATCACAGTGTAAACGGTCTCAGGATCGCAATCCCGAGAAACGCTCATATTTATCACTACATACAATAAATTTTGAAGGAATAATTTTTGAGAATATTGACGATTTATTGTTAGCCATTTTTTTGGTGATATATTTTTGATACCTAACCAGAAGCAACATCGGGTGAATAAGGACTAGAAGGCTGCCAGAAATAAACTTAGAAATTTAAAAGGAAAAAACAAAAAAGTCAAGATAATAACGGAAGTGAACATGCCAAGACACGCTCATTTCTTTCGCACGGGCTGATCTTTTGGCAAAGCGTAACTCCTAAATGTTTTGATACCAAGTCAGGCTTTCGATTGCGATCGTCATCCCAATCGAAGTTGCATTGCTGTATAAACGCAACTCTTGATCTGAATTGCAATTTGGATCCAATGATCAGGATCTCAATCCCGATAATTTACAAGATATATTGCAAAGTGCTTTACTGAAAGAGTCTGACTGTTGAATGAAAAAGGAAGTGGGATTCCAATAGAATGTGGCCAATTGATAGTTAAACGCCAAATGGGTATAGTTAGTTTTTATGTGTTTGACTCTCGTACTTACAGTACACAACTTACTGTTCTTTTAAGACCAATTTCCGGAGTTCGCAGTTAAAATTACAAAATCGTTGATCCGCCTGTAAGATTGAAAGTAAAATGGAGTACTGTTTGTTAATACAATTAATTCGTTAATCACTGCATTATTCGTTTGAGAGTATAACTGTTAAAATATTGGTCGATTAGTCAAACGCTTTTACTGTACCAACTGAGCAGGGGCCAAGAATAACGTATAGATTTTCCCAATTAAAAACTGGTTGTACTTAACCGAAAGTTAAAAAATTATTGGCAATTCCAATGACGGTAAATTCGATAAATGAATTACTTTATCTTATCGGAATGGACAATTAAGACTGGCGTACTCGACAAATATTGTGGAACACCATGACCCGTTTCGGTTTTTAGAACTTGTTTTTAATCGATAATTCGTTCCCCCCGATGGATTAATCGATTACTTGACTAACCGAAATGCACATACGTGGTATTGATAAAATATACATTCCGAAACCTCAATCACTGAATTCTTCCTCTCTTTTTAGCCATCAACTTTGGCTTTAGCTTTATTGATTCAAGATCTTAACTCATCTTTGGGTCGGTGGATCGACTTGATACAGGCATTCCAAGCCGAAATCAAGGTACGAATATTTTCACTTGCGTTTTATTGGTATTCATTTTCTTGTTGATACTTCTTATTGTGTTTCACAGGCAGATTCCGCATTGCCCAGACTAATTTAAGTGTCGGTTGTATTACCTGTACCTTTTATAAGGCGGTGAGGCCTAGAATGGGTTAGGGACATCCCTTATGAAAAGTTGTCGTACATTTGGAGAAACTCTTGTTCTTTTTGAAGTTTTTCTTACATTTCTGACTCATTTGAGTCCCTGATTAAGTGTTCAGTGCTTGATTAATGGGCAAAAGCGTCCCGGTACTAAGCCTTAACTTTATTTTAACCTAGCTTAATCTTGTCTCTTATAAGTATTGGCAGCGTCTAGTTTGTTACTCGTTTCTGATTGGAGTTAGAATGCAATATCCTATAATTTTATGTATGATTTCCATTGACAAGTTGGTATTTTTCCGACGAATTTTTAAATTGGGCTATATTTGCCGATGGACAGGTGTAGTATTGTCTTCGGAATTTCAGTACATTTTACCGCCACTTGGTCGCAGTGTTACTGTATGCAGGTGAGCGATTGTTTTGTGAGTGGTCGGATTTCAAACGTGCAAGTTTTCCGGAAGAATCTGTGAACGGTGGGACTCCTATTGTTTAGTTTTTTGTGACGTTTTCTCCGTCATACTTTCAGTTTTGAAACATAAAACAAAACTGGGGAAGTATTTGAAAATCAGACGCCTAACGGTAGCTTACAAAGTTTTAAAAAATGCCTAATCTCCTGTGTAGCTGACAATCCCACTTAGTGTGAAAGTCAGTTCCAAGGTCTGTGGACCGGATATTTATTTACATGTATGTTGGATTAAGTTGCTGCAATAACGATTCTTTGTTTTTGTCCTGTAGGTGCCAGAGTGGGAACTCAATGCATGTTGTGTGGCTGTTAGTCGTTTTCTAGACATGACCGTCTACAATAAAGATATTGTCCAGAAAGATAGTCAAGTGAAAGCTGGAGGCATCCTTGTTGATGAAAGTTATTTCAACATTTGTCAGGTGAGTTTGTTTGATTTGAATTCCATCTGAGGCAGAATCATTGACTGAGATGCGGAAGAAGTCGCGTTAACATTTTTGCAGCATACGCTACTTAAGTGGCTTGGAGAGACGTGTTAAATGTAGTGGTGGTCGCTTGATGAGAAGGAATTTCTTTATCTATCAGCAGGGGCGGATGACATCACTATATGTGTGGCATTGTCGTCATAAACTTTTTTAAGCTAAATCAGGAGTGACCACACACAATACAACATACTCTTCACTACAGAACCCATTGTGAGTGGGACGTGTTATACTTCGGTGACGTCAAACTCCCACTAAAAATCAGTATTAATGTAAATATATTACGAGTAGTTAAACTAAAAATTAAATCGTCCCCGTCTCGACCACTCTAGGTGTCTTGTTTACTGCCGCAAGACGGATATGTCACCCGCAGTATCTAATGCAAGCGCCGCCACAGAATTCGTATTGCCTTCTCGATAAATAACTGAAAGTTGAATAACACCACCTATGAACATTTGCGCAGCATATTCAAATATTGCGGCTTTAGACCAAACATTAGACAATTGAGACAATTGCGCAATGCATATATTAAGCTTCTGTATTTCATTTCTAAGTTTGACTGATGCTCAAGCATCGTTCATTACCCTCTGGATCTGCCCCTGATTAGGAAACATTGTTTAAAAGTGGATTTTGCCTTCAAACCAAAAGGATCTGGTCGAAGAGACAAGTTTCAATGTTGTTCATGACAAATATTGGCTGCAAAATAAATGTGTAACTCCTTGGCGACGACTAGTGGACGTTCGTCAAGATCGTTATCTCAGAAAAACGATTTCTGAGCCCTAGATGGGAATCGAACCCGCAACCTTCTGGTGACCGGATAATGATGATCTTTATTATAATATCGTGACTTCCACTTAGGCAATACATATGACGAACCTGCGCCCTAGCTCACCATCTGAATCGTGGTAGCTCAATGGTTAGAACGTCTTACCGGTCATAAGGTTGCGGGTTTGATTGCCGTCTAGGGCTCAGAAATCGTTTTTCTGAGATAACGAGCTTGACGAACGTTCACTGGTCGTCTGATATTTATACCAAGCTCCCACATGAACAACTTTGTGTTCAGCAGTAAGTAAATTTTCCATCTGACGAGCAAACTCGTTTACCGAGTAAAATACTAAAGTCTCCACCGGTCACTGTTGACTGGATCTGGCACCAAGGAATTAACAAGGCATAAACAGGTTTTGATTTTTTGAAGCCATATTGAATAACGTGAATTTGTCATCCAACATGGCGGCCATGTACCTTAACCTTTTTAACCCTGTCTACACTACAGCTTTTGGGTACGACACGGCTAAATTTATGTAAGTTTTAGTCGTGCATTGTGAGAAAAAGTTACAACGTACAGTAAAAGAGGATTTTATTTTTAGTAAAACGTGCCATGAACGGCCCTGCATCCCGTCTTTACTATTTAGTTGTGGTCTGAGTGCAAAACCTACTTTTGGATGAGATTTAGGCCACTGCAACTTTTGATGACTTAAATTTCCAACGGTTGCTTACATCACCCCATGTGATATTGGTTAGCTTACAATTTCTTGTTTTACGAAAATCTAAATGAGAAAAATTCGGTCGCTCGCTAGCCACAATAAAATATTAATTTTTCTACGTTCATCAGTAACGTACGCCGCCTGTCCAGTATTGTGATGTTAAAAGATTCTGATCAACGGGTCAAAAAGAGG